>JAVYIG010015001.1:0-38353 GCA_035222895.1 Strongylocentrotus droebachiensis | reverse complement strand
GGGAGGAGGTATGGGGGGTGGGGAGAATTTGGTACGGAAGCATCTTGACACAGTGACACCTCTTTTCTTGATCCCTAAGGAAAAGGATGGGAGTTAGGTTCCAACAGAAAACTCAGACCAAAGATGCTGTCTGTTGGTATCGGGCCATACAACCTTCTTAATGGAATTTGTTGCAACTGCAAAGAAGGGGAGAGTCAGTGTAAAAAACATGAAATGCAGCTGCATGAACGCTGGCATGTCATGTATATCTGCATTTGGAGTTCGCTGTGGACATTGCTCCAATGGAACAGAAAGCATAGATGCAGAAGAAGTTAATCGGTAGCGATGAAGAGGATACAGACTGAAGTATTATTAATTTGTATTGTGTTGCCAATAGTTACTGTAATTTCTAAGTTGTGAGTATTATCTGCAAATTGTACATATACTTTACGTATACAAACTAATTGACACTATTGAACTTTAACCCCCCCCCCCCCCCCTCAGCTCATTTTGTCCTTCAACCTCGTATTTTGGTGGTGAAGAATCCATTTCATATTTTGTTTATCTCCCAGTAAAATTCTGTGCATTTTGACACCAAGATCATCGAGGCCTATGTAAAACATGCTGTTGCTGAAATATATAATTTCTAGTGTTTTAGTGCAGGGTCAATGACCTTTGACCCTCAAAAAGGAAATTTGACCCTCCTTCTCTCTTTTAGGAATAAATAATAACCCCCATTCCCGCCACAATAAGTTGAAATTAGCCTTTTCGATTTGTTTGTGCTCATTTTACATAATATCGTCATTTTCCTGTTACTTATAGGACAGTTTAGTGATAAAACGTACATTTTTTACCTTTGACCTCATTTTTGGAGGTCAGGATTTTATTCCAAGGATCAGTAGTTATTCTATGTCATCTTCTTTCGTAATCCTGTGCATTTTGACACCAAGATCATCTATATATCTTATTTTGTTGCAGAGATGCATTATAGTGTTTTAGTGCAAGGTCAATGACCTTTGACCCTCAGGAAGGAAATTTACCCCTCCCCCTCTGCTCTTTGAATAAATAATAACCCCCATACCCCCACATCTGCCAAAATAAGTTGAAATTAGCCTCTTTGATTTGCTTGTGCTAATTTGTATATGATATGGTAATTTTACTGTTATTAATATGACATTTTAGAGATAAAATAGTTTTTGACCTTTGACCTCATTTTCGGAGGTCAAGATTTCATTCTAAGGGTCATTAGTTATTCTATGTCATCTTCTTTTGTAATTCTGTGCATTTTGACACCAAGATCATCTATAAACCATATTTTGTTGCTGAAATACAATTTTAAGTGATTAAGGCAGGGGTCATTGACCTTTGACCTCTAATAAAAAATTCTCCCCACCCCCCATACCTCCTCCCTTATTTTTGGTAGTTGTCCATACCCATACCTAGCCAAATCAGTTGAAATTAGCTTCTTTTAAATTTTTTCACAGATTGGCTCAATATGTGGCTAATTTAGGGTTACTATAAATGATATTCTGCGACGGAGCGTAGCAACCGAGAAAGAATATTTTTCCTTTTAGTAATGTTACTTTGCATCATTATTATAGCGCTTATGAGCCTAAAAGTGAAGTGTCACAAAATAAGTACGAGCGGACAATATGAGACGACCTAGAAAAATAATCTCTCTTTCCTCACCTGAAAACTGTTCTGTTGCTTTGCTGAGACATATTGCCAGCAACGTTGAGAGAAATCCGAGAAATAAATGCATTGTTAACCACCGTCATTCCGCTACAGATGTCGGAAGCATAACTTATCCATATATATATTCCAACGGCACGTTAAAATGAAGACACGGGTCTGCGTGGTGTGTATTCCTCTCAAAATGGTCAGTAATTTCAGAGGAAATGGTGTGCGTGGCGTAACATTAATTGATCAAGTAATTGTGTTGTATGATATAAATTTATTCCTCATAAATGTTTGATTTTATGAACGAATGAAATTCAGTAAAAAAAAAATCTTACAACAAGCAGCAGGTCTTCTCTATACCTAGTTACGAGTATCAGCTATTCATGTGGTTCTGATAAGGCTTGCTGGGAGCAAACTCTATGTAAAACCGATGGATTCAATTTTAATTATCGAGAAGCCGCCTTGCCGACTGAGACGGATTGCACTTTACCAGGCGATGATGTTCAAGTAATTCCAAAACAGGTTAAGTCTGCAGAACGTTTATAAATCTCGGAAAAACAGTAAATTGGTTATAGTCAACTTTCCACCGGCTTGATGAGGATATTTGGAAGACGTTTTCGACCCGCTTGTGAAGATGGAACTCGTCGTAAGTGAAACGAAGATAATGCAATTATGCGAAAAGTTCCCCACCCTTCTTGAGTTGTCTCAACACGAAGACCGTCCTTAAAGTTGTACCCCCTCTCATTTCAAAATCTTCAGTATTAACAAGACTTATCATGCCTCCAATGTTCGAAATACAATCACACACAGTCTGGGATAATGTGAAACAAAATTTACGCGATGAATTGTGTATAGGTCTTTTCTTTTTATGTGAATAAATTCGTCAGTTGCAAGTTTTTGTGACAAACAGTCTCAAAACTGAGACTGTTAGACTAAAGAAAGCTCTCCTGAAGTCTATGTACATAGTCATTTGTTGATTCAATCTTTCACTTGCAATTGTTCCTTTCTTATCCCATGTTTACCTCCTCTTATATACTCCCGATCGCTCCCGATACATTCAACTGAATTACAAGCACAGCCATTTTACAAAGTCTTGAATATTTAGAACAATGCTGCTACTATACCAACGAAACATCGCGAAGAAAAAAAAAACTCAATATTATAAAATGTCATTAATTCAGAGGGAGGATATGCATTGTATGTTGTTACTCATTTCATATCATACCAAAGATATACTTGATCATACTGAGGTATGAAAGCGTGTACATTCCATAGACAGGTCATTCTAAAGAGTCGAAAACAGTACAACGAATCATCTTCTTTCTCTAATGATATAATGAAACGTCAAAGATTCCGCGCTTCGCGCGGGAAGGAGGCAACTGAATTCAGACAAGGATTAAGACCCAGGTCGGAATTCCAGTTGAAACCAGTAGCAACTGGTACCAGTTAAAAGCAGTAAGTCAACTGGTACCAGTTGAAACCAGTAGGTTCAACCAGTTCAACCAGTTCAACTGGTTTTTAATATGGAAATTGAAACAACGCTATCTGGGATCAGTTGATTTACCAGTTCAAATACCAGTTGATTTACCAGTTGATTTACCAGTTGAATTACCAGTTGATTTACCAGTTGATTTACCAGTTGAATTTCCAGTTGATTTTTCAGATGATTATCCAGTAATCAATCAACTGATAATCAATGATCATTTTTAGCATCTGGCCACCAACTTGACCACATATACTAACTCTTGCAATTACCCCATCACAATGATCACTTGAAGTAGATTACATATATGTGTATTATGTGAGTTGACATTTATAGTTTGTGCATGCATATATACAAATTTATAGTACAGTTTATTTCTGGTTAGTAATTACATATATCGATATATCTAATTTTACGTATTAAATTTCTCTAATGATATAATGAAACGTCAAAGATTCCGCGCTTCGCGCGGGAAGGAGGCAACTGAATTCAGACAAGGATTAAGACCCAGGTCGGAATTCCAGTTGAAACCAGTAGCAACTGGTACCAGTTAAAAGCAGTAAGTCAACTGGTACCAGTTGAAACCAGTAGGTTCAACCAGTTCAACCAGTTCAACTGGTTTTTAATATGGAAATTGAAACAACGCTATCTGGGATCAGTTGATTTACCAGTTCAAATACCAGTTGATTTACCAGTTGATTTACCAGTTGAATTAACCAGTTGATTTACCAGTTGATTTACCAGTTGAATTTCCAGTTGATTTTTCAGATGATTATCCAGTAATCAATCAACTGATAATCAATGATCATTTTTAGCATCTGGCCACCAACTTGACCACATATACTAACTCTTGCAATTACCCCATCACAATGATCACTTGAAGTAGATTACATATATGTGTATTATGTGAGTTGACATTTATAGTTTGTGCATGCATATATACAAATTTATAGTACAGTTTATTTCTGGTTAGTAATTACATATATCGATATATCTAATTTTACGTATTAAATTAGATAAAAAACATGATCAGATATGTGTAACATATTTGTCAATAATTAACGAAGAAAATGTAAATCACAAAATGTATGTGCATTGTCACATTTGCTTTACAGATCATGATAATTATATTTTCTGTGAAAACATGCGAATTAATCATGAATATGCATAAGATACATTGAACTGGTTTTTCAACTGGTAAACCAACTGGTATTCGTACTGGTTTCAACTGGTAAATCAACTGGTAATCATCTACTCGTTTTCAACTGGTAAATCAACTAGTAATCGTACTGGTTTTCAACTGGTAAATCAACTGGTAATCATCTACTGGTTTTCAACTGGTAAATCAACTGGTCCTCATCTACTGGTTCCAACTGGTAAATCAACTGGTAATCATATACTGGTTTTCAACTGGTAAATCAACTGGTACTCATCTACTGGTTTTCAACTAGGAAATCAACTGGTAATCATCTACTGGTTTCCAACTGGTAAATCAACTGGTAATCATATACTGGTTTTCAACTGGTAAATCAACTGGTAATCATCTACTAGTTTTCAACTGGTATTATTGGTAATATCAACTGGTCTCAGATGTCAACTGGTATTTCTACTGGTTTCCAAATTGTATCAACTGGTATCAACTGGTACCAGTTGAGACCAGTTGAGACCAGTTCAAACCAGTAGATACCAGTTGGATATCCGTACTAGTTTCAACTGGTATCAACTGGAATTTCGACCTGGGGAGTCGAGAACGGTACAAAGAAGCGTCTTCTTCCTCTAATAATTTAATGAAACGTGAAAGCAGGATGAGCGAAAATTAATTCAGACAAGGATCAAGAGTTGAGAACGGTACAACGAATCGTCTTCTTCCTCTAATATTTAAATGAAACGTCATAGCTTCTGCGCTTCGCGTGGGAGGGTCGAAACAAGAATTAAGAGTCAGGAACGGTACAACGAATCGTCTTCTTTCTCTAATAATTTAATGAACTGTCAAAGCTTCTGCCCTTCGCGCGGGAGGGGGGAAACTAAAAAATAACTCAGTTCTTGCCCCCGGATTTATAGGGTTAAATTTGTAGACATTGGGACATTGGCATTAATATATTTTTCGGTAATTGGTGGCTAGTTTTGTCGGTTATCGGTGGCCTCTACAACCCCCCCCCCCCCCCCACTTAAAAAAGTCTGGCGACGCCCCTGATAACAGCACAGTTTATACACTCGAGATCATTTTTGCAAGTACTTCTGGTGAGGTACCAGACCACCGTCTTTGTGCATTGTGCAGCAACGAAGCATAAACAACGTATCGCGACGTGACAGATCACTTTTCTCTAACTTCTAACCAATCAGAAGGCCACGTTTTTCCAGGAAGTGCCGGTGGACATTAATGCGCCAAATGTGGTTTTTAAATTGCAAAAGATCCCTACTCTTGGAGGGGGTAGAAGTAATCAATTTTACGTCATAAAAATACTCCAGGAAGTGCCGAAAAATGCGCCTAATGTGGTTCTAAAATTGCAAATGTTCTTACCCCCTCCTAGGACCCCTCCCCCCCCCCCCTGCTTGGTCGCTTCGCTACATCGTTTTTCATATATTTCACCCCATGCGATTTTGTGCCCCCCCCCCCCCCGGGTAAGAAATTCCTGGATCCGCCACTGATACCCCTACAATAGTCACTCCCTATTTTGTTGTCCGAAGGGGTATGGGGGAGGGGGTAAATGATGGTTCTCGGGAAAGTTGTCATGGACAATATTATCTACGTTACCCAATAAATTGAAATTTTGTTTTACAATGTATAAAAATCTGTTTGGATTGAAATCAATAAAGTTTGAATTTGAGTTTGGATACTAAATCGGTGGGTAAATATCGGGAGGGGGGTGGTTGTTCTTAGAGGTAGATGTCGGTGCAGCGACGTTTCCAGACTCTGGTCTAAAGAGCGGCGAAATAGCTTTATAGTTCTGCAAGGAAATCGCTTCGTGTCTGCCCTTAGTTTGTATTATGGTGGGTGGGGCGGGGGGGGGGGGGTAACATCCAATTAAACTCATTTTTAGCAGATGCAAGAGAGTGGGAAACTGTTGGAATGAAAGCATTAGAAGCTTTAGAATAATCCAACACAGGACAAAATAAAAAATTTAGCGACAAGGGAAGGTAACAAGCGAACTTTTGTATTGTTTCATTTTAATTTACAGACGGTTTCCTTTTCCAGTTGACAGAAATCTGTCAGATGGACAAATTGCCCCCTTGCCCCTCAATCAGATACGCCAATGTGCCTGGGTTAATTGTCCTAGATTCCTAGCCAGGACATCTCTCTCTCTCTCTCTCTCTTTACCTATCTTTCTATCTATCTATCTATCTCCTTCCCATCTCCCCCTTTTCCCCTTCTCTCTCTCTCTCTCTCTTCTCTGAATAATTTGATTTCTAAATCCGCTTTGCAAACTTACGTCGAGAACGGGGCATAACAAAATATGCCTATTTTTTTGTTTGTTTACATAATTATTATAAATACTTTTCTTAGTTATCGGTATAGCTTTTAAAAAATCCTTTCTGAATTTTCAGTTTGATTATTTCGTTGTCTTTTGTATAGTAACTGTTCGTTATCAATGTAATTTTCATAACTAGACGTTGTGGCGTGCGCCTGTAATCCAGCTAAAAAGTGGAAGTTACAAACTGATTCAGCCGAGGACGCAGGTTCGAAACTGAGTCACGTCTTTCGGATGGTGACGTTTAAAGGTCGGTTCCCAGACTTAAATAATCATATCTGATTGATACACGTCTGTAAAAACCCAAATACACACACATACACACACACACTGATCATGTTTGAGAAAGGAAGGTTAGTGTGCTCCATAAATAAAAGATCTCAAAATAATCAGTCTGCATCAGAGAAGAAAGAAAGGGTAGGGAGAACAAATTTATCTTCCAGGTATACTTCAGTTTAGTACGGCGGGTAAATAGACAACTCAAAATCAAGTAATTGTCTCACATTCAAGCATGCATTCATATATGGACTAGGTTGAGTATATGTAAATAGAATGACGTACCCAGTGATAAAAAGGAAGAGTTCGTTGATTAAAGAATTGCAACTTTACTTCCAAACTGATGAGGTTTCTTCAATGAATTTATGAGGTTTCTCTATATTAGAAAAGCTTAGAAAAGCTTTAAAATCTCCTTAAGTGTGTATTTTTATTTATTTTTTGATTTGACATACTGCTCAATATTAAGTTACTGAAATGAGTATTGTCCAGTCTCTTAAAGTACCTCTTTTTGTGTTGTAACCCCTTCTATGAATCCAGTTTAAGCACCTATCTTCATACTTAGTGGCCCGAATTCACAAAGGAGGTTTGTCGACAAACCTTGGTTTTCGTACGTCATATGACGCGTTTTTACGCGTTTTTTACAAACCTGGTTTGTAAAGAACAAAAGGAGGTTTGTCGACAAACCTGCTTTGTGAATTCGGGCCAGTAAGTTTAGTTTAGTTGCTGATGAGTCTTCAGGTGAAACAGACTGTACAACTAACTACATGGGAGAATAAACTACTCCAGCCTACAAATAATTATATATATTTATATAATTTTTCTTCAATTTTCAGTTAGTGAATAGATTTACTTTTTTCTTGAACCACACACAACGGCGGATTCGAAATTTATATATTATTCAATACATAAGCAACTCGTTACGGATGACTTTTTTTTTAGAAGAATATGGTAATTTTCTAAATCAAGTAATCATTATTCATTCATATACCATCAATATATCTGAGGCTTTGCAGTTTTCATTTTCATATTCAATAATATTTTTAAGATTTTCACTCTCAACCTCATACCCTTAGGCTGTGCAAGCTTTTAAAGTGAACAGACAATAGGCAGAAGTTCGAACCCATAGCCTTCCTGTGCATAACAAACGGACATGTTGGCCAAATTTCTGCCGCTTTGTACCTCAATTTCTTAATCAATGCAGTAAATTCTCTTACCAACTGACGTTCTCTCGCAAAAGGTAAGGCGTATATTTGCAGAGCGGTTGAATTGTTATTTGGAAAAGAGCTTTGAACGTAGCAAAACACCAAAATGGTCTATTATAGTTAATCTCCGAATACACAGACTATTTTTATTCTTTTCTGACATTTACCCTTTGAAAGCATTGTCTTGCCATCGAAAGACTGAAAGGGTATTTTAGGCGCGGTCCAATATTATTCCAATACATGTTTATTATATTCGTTCAATAAGTAACCCTGAAAATAAGCAAACGCAATTTTACTGTCAGTCCAGTATTCTTATATTTTCTAGAATGTTCCATTTTTAATTAAACCGTATTTCGTGGCGGTTTAATTTTGTTTGTAAGTGAAAAAACAACATAGTGTGAATTCTCTCTCTCTCTCTCTCTCTCTCTCTCTCTCTCTCTCTCTCTCTCCCTGTCTGTCTCTCTCTCGCATTGTCTCTCTCTCTCTACCTCTCTCTCTCTTTCTCTTTCTCTCTCGCTGTCTATATGTTTCTCTTTTTTCTCTCTCCACCCCATCTCTCTCCATTATGGATTTCCGATGCCCCCGCCCCCTCCCCCGACATCAAAGTTATTATACGCATTTTAATGACCAGAATAAACAAAATATAAATAAACAGAATTTAAACAATGGAGGTTTCGGAATTATAGATATATTCTAAAACGTTCGAAGAGTCATTTTCAAACAAAAAGAATATAATTATTTGTTTTAACAGAGAATTTGCCCGGCTTTCTACGTTTCATTTTGTAGAAAGGAGAACTAAAAGTCTGGAGCTGTCAAGAGTGTGTTAAATACTCCCGGAATCTTTATCTTTATTGATTCTTCTAATTTTTCACCCATTTTGGACTGTTAAGTTTTGTCATCTTCCGTATTTGTATTATAGAATGTATCATGATCTTTAATACTTCCCATTATATCCTGGACTTACATAACCACTTCGCTCTTACAATCCTGCATTTGCCTTTTGTATTATTATCTAAAAAAATGGGATTATCCAACAATTTTGTTTTATTATTATGATTCGTTGAATTACTATTTTGAAACTATTTTGAAACTATTTTGTTGCGATATAGAGCTATCCCCTCTTGTAATAATTGCGTCCATTGGCCCACACTCATCAATCGTTTGGTGGAAACAGAATGGATGTGGATTAAAAACGTTAAACTTGGAGTGAGCAAAACGAGCTTAAACTTGGTCAGGGAAAGAGGAAAATTGCGATATACTTCAATGGATTGGAGTATATATTATAACAAATTTATGCATATCCTTGTTGACATAATACACTGTCGCTCATAAAGGTGGAATTTTTTTTTTACCCCAATTTAATGAATTATTTTTAAAATAATTTAAAAATATTAGATCTAGATAATAGTATACATTCTCAGATTTTATTGAATACTAATTTGCCAATGTGTGTTTTGCGTGACTGCTGAAGCATGTGTATGCTACAATGCTTATCAACTAGGGGACCTACGCCCTTAAGTCATAAATGACAGTAATGAGGATTAATACCCCACAAAAGGGCACTAATATAGCACATCGACACAGTTTTGATCCTGGGGCCTCACAGTTACGAGGTCATTGCTTTGTCACTGAACCATGACTTACACAGCGGGGGCTAGGGTAGGGAGCAGTTTCCATACATTTAAAAAAAAACAGAAAATGCAATAAATTTTCAATAATTTATTGCATTTTACCCTGGTCCCCAACATAAAAAATCCTCTAGACGGTCATGCATTATGGCTCAAGGCATGGGCACACAAGAATTCAAAAATACATTGTATCTTTACAGTTAGGTGGAGATTGTGTAACCAAGAAAACATATACCTTACGTATATATGGCAACTTCAGAACTTAGGCAATGACCTTTTGGTTTATTTTTGCCAACGCCTCAGTCTCAATCTTCATTTTGGCTATTTGACTTCCTTTTCCAAGCGACAATAGAACGGGTGAGGAAATTGAGCTTTAAAAAGCAGCTACTGGGCATATATTTATGCAGATTGTATGCTAAATGGTTTGCCAATGCTTTTGTAATCCAGCACACTTGCGTTGTGGGAAGGGTGTGGTGTCCTTTGTGAGCATTGTTCAAAGTACTCGTAAAGGATTAAGGGGTAAACAAAACTGCATTTTTGACATCGCATAACAAAAGGGTGTCGCCCCCAATGGTATGCAGTCTACAAAAGACATGAGCGGGTCGAATGGGTGTGGGCAGGAGATTATGTTTTGTGGCGAAAGCACTCATTCTCGGTAATCATAGGTGATAATTTTACTCAAGGAATACTTCTGAAAATCTCGACATCGGTTGGAGTATGCCAACGAGTTTTCCATGTTTTCCTTTTCCTTTGTTGCTGTAATCGTTAACGCCTATATTAGTGCTACGGTGCTTCCATTACCAGACGAATATATGTGCAGAGTTTTGGAAATTGAGTGGGAGAAAACTATTATGCATAGTTAAACAATGGCAGCCTGAAATAAGAGAATTGATATTAAGGGCAAAATTACCAGTCAAACTTTATCACGACCAGACATTCCGTTTTGAAAGGGGGTAATGAGGTAAAATGTTTACTTCTGCTTTAAAACTCCAATACGGTAAGGAAGAAAGATTGAAATTATCAGTTGGAAAGGTGCAGAACATTAGGTTGTAATCGTCGATGTAGAATTAAAACTAAAGCAGTCCTCATAATTGCGAGGTCGTCAGAGAGAAGAGTAGTATTAATTGTGAGCCTACCATAGGTACATGACCATTAATCTTCTTCTTCTTCTTCTTCTAATTATCATTATTATTATTACTATTATCATCATCATCATCATCATCACCATCATCATCATCACCGTCATCATCAGTAGAAGCAGAAATAGTATTAGTAGTATACTACTACGTGCTACTAATAATAATACTATTATCAAAAGCTTACGGGTATGAAATCAATGAACAAATATAAGCTATAGACGGAGGTATTGGAGAACATATTCTAACAAAATGGGAAGAAAACATAGAGGAAAAAAAGAAAAAGAGTAGAGAAATATCCGGAGAGAAAATGGCACGACCTCTTCCCATTCCCACAACAATTCATCACCCATTATTGGGCCCCTCCCTCCTAACATCTCAACCCCCTCCCCAGATCAAAATAATATCAATAGGTGCTGGTCCCATTGTACTATTGGGCTCAAAAATCTCACAGGTAGATTTAGAATTAATGTCAAAGTTACGCAACTTAAACTTTAGGGGGCGACATTCATCCAACTTGAGAACTTGCGGACTTCAGCGCTAAAAATCGTGGCATATGTCTGTACTCAATGACTTTATTTCTTAAAAACTTAAAAATATTATATTCCTGGAAAAAATTACTGGACATGGAATATTATGACGGAAGATTATGGAATTCCCTTCATTTTTAGTTCTAGTTTTGTTGACGAAAAGACTGCTTTCAAAGATATTTTTGAACAAGGAACCAATTTGTGTCAAGCTAGAAAAATCAGATTCGGGTAAAGTTTTTCAAAATGGTATTTATCACCAACAACAAACAAAAATAAATCACACGTCGCAACACAATGTTGAATCGTGCATAATTTACAATCAAACTAATAACATGAAACAAGACACATTCTCACACGTTCAAAAAATAATTTACAAGAGTATGGTTGAAAGTGAAGTAACGGAAGAAAAATACAATACGAAGACAAATATACACAGTCCTTAACATAATAGCGTGCTTTCCTCTCAAAAATACTACTAAAGGTACAAGCATAGGCATAGTGCTAATATTGTGATGGTGGTAATTATGGAGAAAAAAATTGTAAGATACTTTAATGTAAATTTCTATTTATAAGTTTTGACAAAAAGAAAGAAATTCATGAATATTTGAAGGCTGGGATTACTTGATGTGTGTAAATGTCAAATTCATTGGCAGATTTGACTCTGAAGTAATTAGCGACATTGTCGAATTAGCAACTTTTTCCATTAAATTTGTGTAGCCGACGAAAACACCTACAACACACACACACACACACACACACGCACATCCTCACTCATCTGCACATATATACATTTTGAGGCTAATTATACTGTGATTGATGAATCTTTCGAGGCCTTTTTTTTTTAATATTTTTTTTTTTTTTAAATATTTTTTTTATAGCAAGTTTTTTAATTACTTTATTTCAGTATTTCAATCATATATATATATATATATATATATATATATATATATACGTATATATATATAGTTTCTGGATCACACTTACCTTCTTACATCATACATACATAAATATGACTGTAGACGTGTTAATGCGATATAGGTGTTACCACGTCAAGATCCTAACTGTGTGCTCTTCAAAATCGATATGATTATTGGCATGATAAACTCACAGTACCACAAAATACAAACTGGGATAAGATTCATGTTAATAATTTTTGTTGCACCATAGATACTCGTTTACGTTCCTTTTATTTAAAAGTTTTTTCATAAAGCTATTGCTTTGAATGCATTTTTGTATAAAATACAGAGGAAGGACTCCCATAATTGTATTTTCTGTAACAAAGAATAAGAGACAATAGTTCATTTATTTTGTGAATGTGAGAAGGTAACACCACTTTGGAATGAATTGTTAACCTTAATTCACCTCAAAGTTGATTCAAAATTTAATTTAACCAATATTGAAAAGCTTTTTGGTACCCCTTCTGACAAATTCATATTGTCATATTTATTCCTGCTCTTAAAATATTTTATATACACCTGTAAATTCAAGAGTAGTTTACCAATTAAGATTGCATTTAAATCATTTGTCAAGACATATAAAGAAACTGAGTATTTCCTTGCAAAAAAGAGACACAAACTTTCCATCCATACAAAAAAAGAAGGAAATTCGATGTTTAACCTTTTTCTTGTTTTAGAATGTAACGTACATACAACAAATTGTATGTTTATAGAATATACATTGGATTTTTGTTTTACTCCTTGTTCGAACTTTGAAGTTTGATGTAGATTCATAACAGTTTCTGAATATTCGTTGCCATCTCTTGCTCAAAGAATCCGCGGCAGCGGATTCGGGGAGCGGTCTTTATTCCCTTTCGCTGAAGTCTAACTGGTCACCTTCTTTGTTGTATGATCGGGATGTTCATTCTGGTCCCCGAGCTGACCCCCCCCCCCCCCCCCCCCGCGGTTGAGTTAAGGCATTACCTTTTCATTGTATTATCTTATGGTATACTGTATTGCTGCTGTGTTTTTTTTTTTTGCTTTTTTGCTTTTTGTTCTTTGTTTGATCTGTAATTACTCCTATGATTGTTTGTAAACATGTGATTATGAAGGATCAATAAAACATAAATAAAAAGTAAAAAAAGATCCTAACAATTTGTATTATTGATTAGATATTCACGCGGAACTTCCTCACCGCTAAATCGATCTCCTTGGCTCGGTCTCTCTCTCTCCCTCTCTCTCTCCACTCTATTTCTCTCTCTTCCCACTCTCTCTCTCTTTCTCTCTTTCTGCCCTCTCTCTCTCTCTCTACCCTCTCTCTCTCTCTATATACCCCCTCTTTTTTTCTCTCTCTCTCTTCTCTCTCTCTCTCCTCCCCCTCTTTCTCTCTCTCTCTCTCTCTCTCTCTTTTTTTCTCGCTTTCTACCCTCGCTCGCTCCCCCTCTCTCTTCCCAATATTATGCACGTACTTAGGTTTACCAATACCATTGGGCAAAATATTGCCCAATAGACGGTTGGGTTAACTATTGTAACTATTGGCACAACGTTGGGCAAAGTGTTTGAAAATATTGCCCAACCTTTACACAGTATGTTGCAGGTCCAATCATCTTATATACATAAATGTGTAAATTAGGGGGCCCCATCCAACCACTGAGAGATGTATGAATCGTTTTTGTTTGTTAGAAGATTTTATCAACCTTGTCGATCAGCAGATCAAGTCTGACAATCCCCTTTATAAAACGTTTCTGGTGACGCCCCCGTTTCACTCAGCATAAATACGTAAAACTAGATGAGAAGAGAGTCTCGCAGCTGAACCAGATGTCGTGTTTAAGGACACGTGTCTAAATTTCAGTTGCTATTGCGCCAAATTAGATGCCGTCAGTTGCTATCAATAACCAATCATGTCATCATTTTGAGGAAAATAACAAAATCTCCTGCCGTGTGATCATCATACTAACCATGTAAGTTTGCAATGTTTTGTGAATCATCGCAGTTGGTGTTTTCGTGTCACATTTTGGTGCTGGATTGTTATCGTATCGGCACGAAAAGAGTCTGCTCAAAATATATCAAGTTCTAAGCACTAACGTTTCGTAAAAGAGGAAATATTCGTATCAACTTCGAATTGTATGTGACCTGAAATTCAACAAATGCATAGTGAGACGACGACCCTGCATTCTCGGGCGCAACACCCAATAGTTGGACAGATGGGCACCATGTACGACGAGGGGAAACCGAAGGGAGGATTTAAATCCTCCTCCTTTTACAGGACCAACATACGAGGCTCCAAATGGAATGGACTGATCTTCACCGTCTCCGTTGCCTTGGCAACGCTCTGTATTTATTACCTCGCGTACTGGAGAAATGATGGAGAGGTGGAGGGATTTGGAAAAGGTGACGGAGCGGATCAAGTCATGTTTGAGAACGTGAATCCGAAATTCGATGGTCTGAATAGACGCGTAGAATTGGATGGCGATGATGGTAGGGATGATGATGTTGGATTGAAAGATCAGGAGAAAAGATTAGACCGAATGAACATTAAGAATTCAGATACAAATGAACACGACGATAAAGATCGATTTGATCCACAGGGTGAGGGTGGTGGATCAAATAATCTCCCGAAAAAAGAGGACCAAGTTCGAGTCAAGCAGCAAAAGGAGCATATCGAAAAGAATAAACATAGATTTCAACCACAGAATCGTTTTGACTCGGAAAATGAGGAGGATGAGATTTATGACGACAAAGAAAATGAAGGTCATAGACTTCAAAATCAACCTGGGAAGGTTGCGCAAAGAAATGGACAGCTTAAAGATCGGCATGATAATGTACATGATAACGACTTCGAAGTCGGAGATGAAGTGCCTGATATTAGACAAGCCGTCCCACACCACAAGTCTTTGGGTAAAAGCCCACCTAAAGTGTTGCCCATTGGGCCAGAAGCCGGGATGATCTTAAACCATCGTGGTAAATTAAGCGATATCAATCCAAAAGACATAGCTCCAGACTTTCCTGATGTTCTCGGAAGACAACCCAATCAACATAAGAAGAATTACCCCCTGCAGGTTCCTCATGAAATCAACGCTGACTACCGGGCCGTTGAACAGCATAACATGAACCCACACAATCAACCTAAACTACCAAAGTTTAAACCAAACAGGCATATCAATCCGCAAGCCCATGACGTGGCCGATATGAAGCCTAAGCCTAGGCCGAAGGACTTTCCAGTGACTCTACTTCAAAAGCCAGATCCCACATTGTGCCCTCGCAAGCGCTTCGTTCTCATAATTGTCCTTTCTCAAACCTATGCGACCAATGCTCGAAAGAACATCCGCAGGACTTGGGGCAATCCGGAAAGGTTTAACGTTCGTGGCGTCGCAGAAGTCGACCTGACCTGGTGGGTTGTCTTTGCCACCGGAACTGGTAAAACCGACACTGATATCATAAAGGAAAACGCTGAGAACCGTGACATCCTGCAGGGTGACTTTGCCGACCTTGAGTCTGAAGAGACAAGGAAAGTCATGATGTCGATGAAGTGGCTGTATGACCTCCAGACTTCCAATCCATCGTGTCGTCCATCATATGTCCTCAAGACTGGCTCTCATGTATTCGTCAACACCCGGGTGCTGACAAGCTGGATATATAACACCTTTAAACAGAAAACGGATGTGTACGTTGGCAAGGTAATCCGCAATGATGACCCGATCCGCGATTCGTTTGACCCCCACTTTGTTCCCTACTACGACTTTAAGGACGAGTACTTCCCGGATATGGTGGGCGGGCCGACTTACATGCTCTCTACAGACGTCGTCTACCGAATGGTGCCCCTCTTCGACAGTATTATCCCGATCGCCATGGATGACTCCTACATTGGAATACTGGCATCGGCGCTCCACGTCGAACCTAAAAACGACAAACACTTCGTTCATCCCAGGAGGCCGTCCAATGTTTGTCATTATAAAACTATGATGTATATATACGGGGTCAATCCTGTCGAAATTATGCACGTTTATAATGTCATTATGGGCCAAACTGGTCGCCATTGCCTCAACGAAGGTTTATAAACACCACGGCGGCTTTAAAAGGGGAACAAAGGGCTCGTGCCCCAATCGGACATGTCTGAGCCCCGTCTTATTAAAAGAGTTGCAATTGATATCAATCGCAACACCGTACTAAAGAGATTGGAGATGCGATTGACATGAATAGCAAATTATTTGTAATCAATCGCATCTCTTTTATAAAGACAGGGGCCTGGAGTGCATTATTTATTATTACGTATTATATAGTAGTCATAACACCAGTCGTAAAAAAATAGATGTTCAACAGAGTTAATGATTTATATGAAAGATAACGACATCCATTATTCTAAACATACTTACGAGCAAGTTGGTACAAGAAAAATCAATAATTTCCACCATTCATAGGTATTTACAGACGCAGTTTCTCTGTTCGGAAAGCAGTAAAGTCTGAAATACACTTTTTTTTAAATTTAACATTTGACATGGATTTTTATAATTGATGAGACATTGCCGTCGAAATGCTCCGAGGTATAGGATGTTTAGTTTTAGACCAAATAAGAGTAAACAAATGTTGTGTATTCATCTAGATGAGCATTTCTACACGGGAGGTTACAAAATTAAATCACTCTTTTCCTAAAAGTTTGTAAAGCATGGATTAGCGCTTCCACCCATTTCAGCTTGTAAATGTTGGATTTCCCTTTGTAACAAAAATACCGTGTGTATGAAATGATAATTCATAATTCAATAGTAGTGAAATGCAAAATACATATTATTTAGAATGTATTATAGACACAACGCATAGCTACTTCATTATTTTACGTTCTTTTACCACCGTCATAATTGTGTAGAATGATTCGGTGCGGATATTGATTTACTGTGTCGTATTTGAAGGACTCTCCTGAACTGCTGTTAGGTGAGTCTATTTGTTAGTGTCGTGGCTACCATATGTTTCGCACCTGTTACACGACTGGAAAAAAAAATCACTTTGATTTATGAATATTTGTTTTTCTCCCATAGTTAGGGATGACATTAGCAGAACTGCGTAAATACAAAAAGTGCAGATTTTCAAAAAAAAAACTATCATGATGTCAGGATTAAAAAGTGAAATAAGGAGAAAATATTACTATTTATCATAAAGTAAGAAATATATATGTCATACTTATTTTAAAAAACAGTTTAAGCTTAATTTTGTCAAATATGTTTTCATTTCCTTTTCATAAAAAGGTGTATGTTGAATTTGTTTCCTTCATACTTCCGTTTGCTTTTGATACTTTTTTTGTTGTAAACTGAATAGAAAATTAAAACATTGTCATTTAAGTTATTTATATTATCATTATTAGAAGTAATACTATCAGTATTATTATTAGTATTATTGATATTATCATCATTATTAGTAATAGTAGTTTTATTGGTTTCAGTACTCATTATTATTATTATTATTGTCATTACTATTGGTATCATTATTTAATCAAATTTAATTATTATTCTACTACATAATATCGAACAAAAATATATTCTTTTGGACCTTTATAATTATGGCCTTTATTACGAATCTATTTGTGCCTTCACTAGTGAATTTAGGTTAATGACATTAATATATAATCAAGTATATAAACTTTATATTCACCCAATAAAAAGATGAGGAAAGCATCATTGATTTGTTGTGTATGTACTATTTATTCGGGTTAGTCTGATATATTTAGAACTACATAAGTATTTTGAACATCAAACATTTTGTACAATTGGTATACAATAAGAAATATATATATATTGGTCAAAACTGTTGTTTTTAACTTAAAATTAAAGTCTATTTATATTATAAATGTAAGATTCTAGTAAATTATCAAAAATATGTTCAATGTCTAATGGTGTTTTTTTTCTTTTGTTTTACAAATAGACGTAGTTTGAATATGGATTGTTGCATGAAAACATGAGGGTGAAAAAGAAAAGAACTGTACGATAACACGTCACACGAAAGCCATTTTATTCTTAATAAATACTGGATATACTTATGTATGTGTTTGTTCCGATAAAGTTTATATAGGGTTTGAAGTAATTGTTAATATTTACACGAAATGACCGCACAGCAGCTTGACTTTATTATAATAGTAGATATAACCACTCTAATTACAATAATCATTTATACTATACTCGAGCGGATGATTAAAAAGTATGTGTTTTTTCCTGGCTGAAATCCTAATATATTATTCATCGAATATCAAATATCGTAGGGCCACACTATTAAGCGCAGTTTTCACACGAAAGCGCGAATCGTAGAAATCTCTTTAGAAAAGATCTGGGCGGGATTTGGACTCCCTGGCCGATCGCCTCTTCTCCGCTTTCTTGCCGGCGTCGGCCATTCGCTTCCCGGTCATCTGCTTACGGTAGTCGCCCGCCTCCTTGTTTTTCAACCCCGCTGTCAGCTTCTGCATGCCCTTATAGACGGCTTCGTTGAAAGCACGATTACGGGGCTCAGCCTCCATGGAGCCTCGAATGCCATCATGGATCATCTGCTTGTAGGCGTTTGCATCGCCGCGTTTCTTGATGCTGGAGCGGACGTGCTCGATGTCCTCGTCGGACAGGTGCTGGTGGATCTCGTTGACATCCTTCTTGAAACGATCACGGATGATCTCGAGCTCGCGCTTCTTCTCCTCGAAATCACGGTCGCTGATGGCCACGGATTCGACCTGTGAAGAGAGTAAACCATAATGATGATAATAATAATAATAATCTTTAAAGTCCACTCCAAGTTTTATTAAACCAAAACGGAATTCTTTTTGCCCAATTGATCGTGAGCCCGGCAGCCACTGAGAAGCGCCAGATCGACGTTGCTCTATCCCTTATTGTTGAACCATTAGAAGTGGAATTTGAACAACGTGTATGTACTACATCATGCCCGGATGGAATAGTGTTTCTTTTCCTGTGACTTTAAAGAAAAGCTTGAGTTCTGGTAATGATAGAAGATCAATTCTCACAGAATCCCAAAAAACAAACACTGTGTGTTAAAGATTACCAAAAAAATGACATGTGCCTAACAATTTTTGGTAGAGTATCGAGCATAGAAAGATAAGGATATCAAGTTAAGTAGGCCAGACACCATGATTGTGCTTAACACAAGTCACTATTTGCAAATGAGAGTTGTGATAATATGTTCTTTAAAGATGATTTCCAGCAAGTTTTTGTGAGGTTGTTTTAATGTTACTGGGTCAAAACATTAATCTATAGCAGGATAAAGAATCCAAAATTAATTATGGCCATGTTCTCTCGTCAAACGACGCCCGTACTAGAGCTCAAGCTTAGTTTTAACTGGTTATATGTGGTACATGCACGTATTATCTTTTATAGACGCTAAATATACTTGGGAGTCACGGCATTTTCATTTTTTTCTAAATTAATCTTTGAAATTAAATTAAAAGAAAATAATATTGATGAAAACTATATAGTGCCAAATGTTTTTGGAATGTTATCAGCCTTCCAGTAACTGTAGTGCCGCTGACAGACCAGAGAGCGTCCAGATAATATTCCTAATCACGGCACCCTTTTATGATTTAAAAAGATTCGCGTCACCCCAATCAGAATTTCATCAAAGAGGATTTGTTTTCCAATCATCGTACACACAGACGTATGGGAACACATTTTCGCGTGAGGGCCTCTTTTTTCCACACTTTATTTGTATTGTTTATTCTATGTTTGGGGATGGGTAACTTTGAGTATCATTTCTTAATATTACAAAGTGTCTCATTTCGATAATACCGAGCAGACCAGGAACCGGTTTACTAAGCCTTTTTTAATGACAAATTACTAAAATCAGTGACAAATCTGCTGATAACCAATCAGAAACAAGGATTTCAGTAGCTTATAACAAAAACTGTCATTTTTCACTGATGACAAGTTTTGTGAACCCCCCCCCCCCCCCAACTGTTGCCTCTTCTCCTCCACCGCTTGGAGGGGCGATTCTTGGATAAGGGTGAGTGGCAGGATGGCTTGGCCCCCCATATTTTAATTTCGTTATTTTTTTCATCTTGATTTCATTATCGATTTTTGTTATAAATATTTAGGGCGGGGCAATTTTGAGAGTTTTGCATGAGGCTGCGTGAGCGGATGGCATGGTGCCAATTTTAAACAGATTTTTATATGTTTTATCGATTTTGTTTAGGGGCAACATGAAATCATATTTATTGATTTAAACACAAAACAATAAAACAAAAAGATCTTACCGATCGGATTAGTTGTTGTCTCTTCTCCTCCACCGCTGGGATGGGTGACTCCTGCATGAGGGCGTGGGGTAGGATGGCGTGAGGGCCCATGTAGAGCATGGCGTGTTCCCTCAGCTGGTGAAGTTCCTTCTGCTTCTCCTCATCGGTCAGACTGTCATCTGCTTTGATCTCCTTGGCACGCTCGAGGAAATGGGCTTGCTTCTCACGGAGAGCCTCCTTCTGGGATGTGGAGGGGCCGTGTTGCTCTGCTACCTCATCCTGAAAAGAGAACAATTTTGGGTCATTTATTTAGGATAAAAGACAGGGGAGTATCCATAGTGTGAGAGAGAGAAAGAAAGAGAGAGAGAGAGAGAAAGAGAGAGAGTGAGAGAGAGAGAGAGAGAGAGAGAGAGAGATGTCCTGGCTAAGACCTCCCCCCTTAACCCCACTTATATGTTCCTGCCTCTTAATTCTTGTTTAGCCCCTCCCACGTGAAGCGCAGAAGCTTTTACGTTTCATTAAATTATTACTCTTAATCCTTGTCTGAATTCATTTTCCCCTCTCACGCGCGAAAGCTTTGACGTTTCATTAAATTATTACTCTTAATCCTTGTCTGAATTCAGTTTCCCCTCTCACGCGCGAAGCGCGGATGCTTCCACGTTTCATTAAATTATTAGAGAAAGAAGACGATTCGTTGTATCGTGTCTTTGTCTGAATTCAGTTCCCCCCCTCCCGCGTGAAGCGCGGAAGCTTTGAAGTTTCATTTAATTATTACTATTAATCCTTGTCTGAATTTATTTTGCACGTTTCATTAACTTATAAGAGAAAGAAGACGATTGGTTGTACCGTTCTCGACTCTTAATACTTGTCTGAATTCAGTTTCCCCTCTCCCGCGAGAGAAAAAAGCTAATCTGAATAAATAGATTTCATATAGGAACTCAGTGTTATATTGCTCTGGCTCGTAATGTTATGAACCAGAGCAATATAACACTGAGTTCCCATAGGAAATCTATTTATTCAGATGGTCATAATGTCAGCCAATACTTAACATATTCAATTGGTTTCGACGTTTGGACATTATTTCTGATGCTCTTTCGGGAAATTGAGAAATTTCAAAATAGATGTCGTCACACTTCACCACTCTACAAAGATAAGTAAAGCAGGAGAAGGAAAAGGGGGAGAAGAAGAAGTAGAAGAAGAAGAAGAAGAAGAAGAAGAAGAAGAAGAAGAAGAAGAAGAAGAAGAAGAAGAAGAAGAAGAGGAAGAAGAAGAAGAAGAAGAAGAAGAAAAAGAAGAAAAAGAAAAAGAAGATGGATGAAAAAGAAGGAAAAAAATGAATGAAAAGGAGGAGTCGAATAGAGGGAGTTCATAAAAGTTGAAGAACGCTGGCGAAGAAGGAAAAAAACAAAGAAGAAAAATGAAAAAGTCGAAGTCGAGTCGACTACAAAAATTAATATGTAAATGACCCAGTTTTAGTGACCAACTTCGAGGAAATGTTGATGTTCTCTTTTCCATAAACATGTAAAGGTTACGCAAGGCAAAATGGCGCACCTTCATCGATCCAAATTTGCGGCGACATCAAGCTGTCTTAGTGACATCAACATTATATCATGAAAATAACGTTGCCATAAAGTTATCAAAGTCACTTACCTCTGTCTGTACTGGTCCTGCTGACTTAACGACTGTCAAATAGAGGGCCAATATGGCCACGATGGTCCAAGAACGCATATTTTCCAATCGAAATTACTCCTCAAAAAGATGAAAATTAGGCAGCAGATCGGTGATACGAACGATGCCCAAGGTTCCTAACATCAAACTAGTGCGTAACGTCGTACTGTCTACTGATGATCTTCGTGGTTTGGAATACTCCTTTTTATATTTGTATGACAAAGGCAGGGGGTGCAGAGAACAATTGATTGCAAAGAGCCCATCTCGGTGTGGACCATCATATATTGGAAACGGGGAGATAAGATCGAATCGATATGATTGATTACTGCTTAGCATCGCCGTCTCAAGCTGGTGCCGATATACTTAGTCTGTACTCAAAACAGTTTGATGAATCTTTAAAGGGATCTGGTAACTTTGTCTCAGATTCTGAAACAAAATCCTGGATTTAGCTCATGCTGTGATGATACTTATAAACCTTTAGGTCAGTCAGGAATCCCATGACTTTTACAAGCCGATCGCCTGTCTGATTATCAAGATATTTATGATTGGAAATCGAAACCAAATTTTGCGTTTTCCTAACGGTTTTCAAACGAGTATGGTAAAACCGGTAACTTCAAGATTGTTTACTTTTTGAGGCACTTCTTGATCATTTTTTTTAGGGCTTCAATATTACACCATATCACAGACACTGATAACACGTAGGTCTGTGCATCTCATATTTGAGGAAAGTTCACCAATATGACTGCGCCACTGTTTGGCCCACTTTTACTTCAATTGTGAAAGGTTTTTAAAACTTTTCACGATTTCAAGTCATGATAATACATTATTGTTGAATAACTAGTTGGAAATGAGCCGTTGACAAAAATTGACACCTGAATTTAAAAAAACAGCAAGACGGAATCATGCAGCTATTATCTAGGCAAAAACAACAATACCACAAATGTAATAGTTTCTTCCCCTTCAAGAAGACAGGCTTGAAAATCCTATACTTATAAGACCCCAACAAATTGAAAAAATGAAAGGGAGACAATAAGGAAAACCATTAAAACCTCAAAGAATTGCAGTGTTTAACCATATCATTGTATTTTTTTACAGACAACTTTAAAACAAATCAAAATGGATTATTCGAGAGCCATACAAAAAAAAGCTTTAGATTATTGATGATAATTTAGAGTAGATTAAAAAGAAGCCCACTGTTAATCTTTGTTTCATAAGGGGAGACTTCATACCAGAAATATAAGTAGGCTGATGAGTACTTGATTTGACGTCATATAACCGGCGTCATAACCATTCTTTGGGACGACGTGTCAAGAAATAAGCTACCCCTTGGTCTGATGTCAAAGATTATTTCATCAAAAGTTTCTATGGTAAGATATCATCTGTTATCATGGTCGTTATGTAAAGATCCAGCGATCGATTCGACTTGTCACAAAGCATGATCAATAAATTGCGCTGCTCATATTGGAGTATATATCGGGATGGGTAGTTTTGGAGCCAGCGAAAAGCAATGCATTATTGATTAGGGCTATTATCCTGACGATAAAAGTAGCACACTAGGAAATAATGGGTCGAATTTGCATCGTAATGGTCATGCTATAGAAGCAGCCTTGAGGATACAAACATGTTTAGGACTCGACTCATATATTCAGTGAAATTAAATCGTCCTATAATGGCTAACCAGAAAACCTGACAAGACTTTGTTAACAGGTTCTACAACACATGCTCTATATTTAGGCAGGCAATATAAGTGACTACTATAGAGAGGTGGCCACTTTAACAGGTTTTACTTTAATACTTGAATACTCTGTCCAGCTAATTAAGAGTTTTAAATCATAAATATTAAATCACGAGTTTCGACAAACAATTAACTCTCTTTTTAAATATACATATGAAGAATATATTTGACATCTGATTTGGATGTATACCCCAGGATTAATACACGTTAATGTAGTATAAGCATGGGAAATTGTATGTTTTAACCCGAACGTGTAAGTAACTACAATGTACTTATATATGTGTACATGTTTCAAATTGTATTCTTATTCATATATAATTGACTGCAAAAGAAGTTCGAAATATACATTTAGCAGATAATACTGATTACTGTTTAAATGATATCCCAGTGATAGCTCAGTTGTTGACATGAAGTTATGATAAATTAAGTAAGGCCAAAATATACAGATTTGGTTGTTTGCTGGCTCCAGTTGCCGATTGTATACTATTAATTGCTAATTTTGCTATTCAGTCATTTTGAGGAACCTGAAATTTGTATTGCTAATGAAAAGTGTTCTGTGTATGCCTAGGCCGATATACACCTCCACGTTCCATCTTTCTTATTCAGACTTCTATGTTACATTTTTGTTTATATTCAGACGTGAACTTTGCAACCCTATTTTAGACTGCATTGTTGCATTGTTGCATCCTTTTTAGATTTCATTAATTCATTGTTGCATCCTTCGTTTATAGACTTGAATGATTCCAACGTTACATCCTTCTTTGCATTCGTTCATTTTTCTCAGTAGACTTGAACGATTTAATAATGGTATATCCTTCTTTTTTAGACCTGAAAGACTACAATGTTACAATATCCTTCATTTTTACTTCGCCCAGGATACATATTAATTTTGAATCATATTTTACGGGTGCTGCTGGCTGCAGTTGTTCTTGACAGAAAAAAATCAGTCTGTGTGAAGGGGTTTAAACGATTTTTTTTTTTGGTATGCTCTACTCGATTGTGTGAAACCAGAGCAATAAGCCAAACGTAGTCTCAGGCTCAGCAAAACATAACTAGACTGATTTTTCGGTCTTGTTCACGATTTATTTCGTTAAAAAGAGGGACCAGGGTTACTTTAGTGTTGTGAATTCAGTTAAATTGACTGCGGAGTAATTGCCGTGGTAGGTATTCTTCTTCTTCTTCCTTGTGAGTACAGACCTCTTTACAGAGTGTTATCGTACTACATATAGGGGTGTGTGCAGGTGGACCACTACACCGGGGTTGCCCCCTACTCTTATACGAATAGTGCAGTGGGTTCTTAACGTGCAAAGGTAGTGACTCTTCTCTACACGGGGCCTCCATTTAAGGTCCTATCCGAGGCATTACTATCCTGGCTGTGTATTAAACACTGTTCTATTGATTCTCAATATTTCAAACACCACTGAACAAAACTCAGCTGAGTTCATTCAAAGTCGGTACTTTAATGTCAATTATTGATGACACCTAAATAGCAGTAAAATACAATATTTTCAACCTATATCGATATTAAAAAGAATATTTTGAAAATTCATATCGTGAGTCTACTGTCAAACTTGCCGACCAGCCACTTCGTATTCATTGTGTGCATTAGTGTGCATTTGTGTGCAGGTTGTGTATCAGTGGCGGATCTAGGGGGAGGGACACAGAGGGCCCAGGGCCCCCAAAACCAGGTAAAAACACGTTAATTTTACTTTTTTAGTTGGAGACGGTCCCCCCCCCCCCCGGGCTGGCTGTTTCGCCGCTCAATATTTTCTCACGAATTGCCCCCCCCCCCCCACCCCTTTGCCCTCTCCCCTGCCGCCGACTGGATCTAGTCTGCAAGCACATACCCTAATTTGACACTTTATCAAAAAATCATTGTGCCTTGAGAGAAGCCTGGCCCAGGCCAGCTACCTACTTAAAACACAAGTATGTACAACTTGCTAGGCCGTCTCTTTCCAAAATGTATTGAATTTTCTCCAAAAAAAACAGAAAAAAGAATATAAAAGAAAATAATCAGAAGGAAAGGGGATGGAAAGAGAAAGAATCCTAAAAAATAGTCATTTATGACATGAAAGTGTACATAAGTATATATATAAATAATTCATAAAATAGTGTGTGGCAAAAATAGTCAACTAGTGACTGATTGCCAAACAAAATCAAATCAAGAAGAAGAAGAAGGTTGGAGCATGGACCCTACTAGAATTGGAGCAGCTATAGTACATGGCCTATGGTAGTCTTATAGTGCAGACTCTCTTTTACGACTGACCAGGGTTTGTGCCTGCAAACTAGCCTGTCTGGAATTGAACAGCGTCGATTTTTTTTTTTCCCTCCTTTTTTTTTTTGTTGCTTCCATTTAAAATTATTAAAAAACTTGAATTCGGCGTAAATATTCATAATTGAATGACACATGCCCTTAAAACTAAAACAACAACAACAATAGTATATTGTGTGTAATTGCAGTCAGGCGCGTACGCAGGGGGGGTGTTTGGGGGGTTAAACCCCCCCCCCCCCCCTTTGGTAATTTTATGTGTGTAAACCCCCCTAAAAAATCCCTAAAACCCCCCCTATGGTTTTTTTTTTTTTTTTTTTTTTTTTAATTATTAAAAAAAAAAAATTATCCCCATGGCTGACCTAAGAAAGGTGACCTTACCCCCCCCCCAACGGAACAAAATGTCAAATTTTCAAATTTGAAGACCAAAAAAAAAAAAAAGTGTCCTCTTACCTCCCCCCCCCCCCCCCCCCCCCCCCCCCCCCCCCCCCCCCCCCCCCCCCCCCCACTGAGCGACTTTTTGGCCGGCGCGATTTTCAAATTTTCCTGAGTCGTTGCGAAATTTTGGACCGGACTTTAAAACCCCCCCCCCCCCCCCCCTTGAAAAAATCCTGCGTACGCCACTGATTGCAGTGCCTCTTAGCGAGTATACAGCGCTATTAAAGGTGGCGTTTGCTGGAGCATTTATTGCAATGACGACCTTCGTCATTGCCTTGTTTTCGTTCACATTCTGCCCCATTAATTGCAATGACGAACCTTCGTCATTGCCTTGTTTTCGTTCACATTCTGCCCCATTAATATTCTCCTTTTCCTCCTTTTCCTCCTTATCGTCAGGAAATCGCATTCGTTTTGCACGTAGTGTTTGTGATTCCTAGTTAGGTGCTTTCCTCATGTCATTTTCCTTTCAAATTTCATAGGCATAGTCTCTAACATCTCATCAAGGTCACTACATTCTTCGATTTTGGAAATCACTCATGCATGACTGTCCAGGCGCCATTTTGTCCGTTTCTGGTCCATTTTAAGGTTTTTATATCTTCCTTCCTATCTCCACTATCCTTCATCCTACAAACTTCTAACAAATTCATCTAGATAGTCTGAGAGATGTTCTTTCATCTGCGACAAATGACTTGACCTTCAAAATGCCATCTTCATACTCGAAATTCAAATCTAAAACCGACTCCGTCAAAAATCTCTCAAGTTCTTGAAAAATGGACCCCTAAATAATCTAAAACTGCCATAACTTTCTCATATAAATTCCGTTTTGTATTTAAATCTCACAGTATCTTTATCTCATAATTGCACATAGCCATGCGAAATTTCACGCTCCAATGGCTTTGCACAACATAAATAGCGCCCTCTAAAGTTCTGGGAATTGGCTTTCTCTCTGTGGCCGTATCTCCATAATGGCTTGGCAAACCCGTACCCTTTTTTGGATTTAGATACTTGAGGATATGCCCTTTCCAGCCATATACAAAATTATATACCCTATCACTGACCAAATTTGAGAAAATTGCCCTCCAAATTCGCCATTTTCACGAAAATTCCGAAATAACTTCAACTTGCTCTAAAATGGCGATCTTTAAACCTAACTCGATGAAACTTGGCAGACACATGTATCCATATACGTGACAACTGTCTGCCAAGTTTGGTAAATTTTAATAACGTCAGCGCAAAGTTATCGCCCAAAATGATGAATTTGCTATGCATTACATAATAGCGCCTTAAATGCGGGCAGTACATTGCGTGCAGATGACAATAGTGTCAAACTGACCGCAATGAAGTGCCCTTTCGAATGATACCAAGTATGGTATATGTTTACACAGAAAATTGTGAGTAAATCGCATTTGAACAAGGGTCACTATACGAATTCCGCCCGATTATAACACTTATCGGCCATGACGTCATTTTTTTCAGACTACTTTTCGCCCCCTAAACATCCTTTTTTTTCCTTGAAAATTTGCAATGACATTCCGAGATGCAATACGCAGGGCACCTCGTGACCGGATTTTTGGAATTAGTCAAGGGGGCCATTTAAGACGCCATTTTGTCCTTTAAATCTATTTTACATCACATGTTTCGATTGGATTATCATAGAAAGAAAGAGAGTAGTTTACAATAACAACCATGAAATTCTCTTTCCAATGATACCATATACGGCCCATAAAGAGACATAAAGAGAGAGAGAAAAAACAATTTAACTCCGGTCATAATACAGATCCTGTACGTTTTCCGCCCATGCATTACACGCATTGTCTATGGGGCAAATCGGGTTCACGCTTTTGACCCCTAGAACGATCTTGATTGCAATGACGAACATGCAACTAATCCCATTTGTTTTTGCACGCAGTGCTTGCGAGCCCTTTTTAGGTTCTTTCCCCTATCTTAATTTCTTTCAAACATCGTAGGCATAGTCACTACCATCCCATCAAGGTCACTATTGAGGCCTTTCTTTCGCCCTACTTGTCTCCAATATTACAGAAGCTAAAGACTTCGTACAAATTGCTCTGGATAGTCCGAGAGAAGCTCTTTTGTTCGACACGTAGAAACACGGCGTCATTGCACGCACATCGTTGTGACACGATTGCATTTCTAGTATTCTCCTTTTCCTCCTTTTCCTCCTTATCGTCAGGAAATCGCATTCGTTTTGCACGTAGTGTTTGTGACTCCTAGTTAGGTGCTTTCCTCATGTCCTTTTCCTTTCAAATTTCATAGGCATAGTCTCTAACATCTCATCAAGGTCACTACATTCTTCGATTTTGGAAATCACTCATGCATGACCGTCCAGGCGCCATTTTGTCCGTTTCTGGTCCATTTTAAGGCCTTTATATCTTCCTTCCTATCTCCACTATCCTTCATCCTACAAACTTCTAACAAATTCCTCTAGATAGTCTGAGAGATGTTCTTTCATCTGCGACACATGACTTGACCTTCAAAATGCCATCTTCATACTCGAAATTCAAATCTAAAACCGACTCCGTCAAAAATCTCTCAAGTTCTTGAAAAATGGACCCCTAAATAATCTAAAACTGCCATAACTTTCTCATATAAATTCCGTTTTGTATTTAAATCTCACAGTATCTTCATCTCATAATTGCACATAGCCATGCCAAATTTCACGCTCCAATGGCTTTGCACAACATAAATAGCGCCCTCTAAAGTTCTGGGAATTGGCTTTCTCTCTGTGGCCGTATCTCCATAATGGCTTGGCAAACCCGTACCCTTTTTTGGATTTAGATACTTGAGGATATGCCCTTTCCAGCCATATACAAAATTATATACCCTATCACTGACCAAATTTGAGAAAATTGCCCTCCAAATTCGCCATTTTCACGAAAATTCCGAAATAACTTCAACTTGCTCTAAAATGGCGATCTTTAAACCTAACTCGATGAAACTTAGCAGACACATGTATCCATATACGTGTCAACTGTCTGCCAAGTTTGGTAAATTTTAATAACGTCAGCGCAAAGTTATCGCCAAAAATGATGAATTTGCTATGCATTACGTAATAGCGCCTTTAATGCGTGCAGTACATTGCGTGCAGATGACAATAGTGTCAAACTGACCGCAATGAAGTGCCCTTTCGAATGATACCAAGTATGGTATATGTTTACACAGAAAATTGTGAGTAAATCGCATTTGAACAAGGGTCACTATACGAATTCCGCCCGATTATAACACTTATCGGCCATGACGTCATTTTTTTCAGACTACTTTTCGCCCCCTAAACATCCTTTTTTTTCCTTGAAAATTTGCAATGACATTCCGAGATGCAATACGCAGGGCACCTCGTGACCGGATTTTTGGAATTAGTCAAGGGGGCCATTTAAGACGCCATTTTGTCCTTTAAATCTATTTTACATCACATGTTTCGATTGGATTATCATAGAAATAAAGAGAGTAGTTTACAATAACAACCATGAAATTTTCTTTCCAATGATACCATATACGGCCCATAAAGAGACATAAATAGAGAGAGAAAAAACAATTTAACTCCGGTCATAATACAGATCCTGTACGTTTTCCGCCCATGCATTACACGCATTGTCTATGGGGCAAATCGGGTTCACGCTTTTGACCCCTAGAACGATCTTGATTGCAATGACGAACATGCAACTAATCCCATTTGTTTTTTGCACGCAGTGCTTGCGAGCCCTTTCTAGGTTCTTTCCCCTATCCCAATTTCTTTCAAACATCGTAGGCATAGTCACTACCATCCCATCAAGGTCACTATTGAGGCCTTTCTTTCGCCCTACTTGTCTCCAATATTACAGAAGCTAAAGACTTAGTACAAATTGCTCTGGATAGTCCGAGAGAAGCTCTTTCGTTCGACACGTAGAAACACGGCGTCATTGCACGCACATCGTTGTGACACGATTGCATTTTTATTTTTTCTTTCCTTTTCCAATCTCATTTTAATATAATATTAGTCATATTCCACACAAAAAAAAATTAAAAACAAAAAATTATTTCAAATTAAACCACGATCCGCACACAGTTCCAACTCACGCTGGCCCTGTCCTTTCTATGATGCCTTCTTACCAGCCCAGCGAGTTACGTTACGCCGTACGCTTCTCGGTTGATAAACTCAACCTAGGTCACTCTGGCATAGACAAAGGGGCGTCGTGTACCTGTATGTGAGGGTTTATTTATTTATTAGGAGAAAAACAACTGCATAAGCAAAACACTTGTGGGCTTTATTGCAATGACGAACCTTCGTCATTGCCTTGTTTTCGTTCACATTCTGCCCCATTAATTGCAATGACGAACCTTCGTCATTGCCTTGTTTTCGTTCACATTCTTCTTATTAATATTCTTACTTCTTCTTCCTCCTCTTCTTCTTGTCGTCCGGAATCCCATTCGTTTTGCACGTAGTGCTTGTTATTCCTAGTTAGGTGCTTTCCTAGTGTCCTTTTCCTTTCAAATTTCATAGGCATAGTCTCTAACATCTCATCAAGGTCACTACATTCTTCGATTCTCGAAATCACTCATGCATAACCGTCCAGGCGCCATTTTGTCCGTTTCTGGTCCATTTTAAGGCCTTTCTTTCTTTCTTCCTGTCTCAACTATCCTTCATCCTACAAACTTCTAACAAATTCCTCTAGATAGTCTAAGAAATGTTCTTTAATCTGCGACAAATAACCTGCCCTTCAAAATGCCATCTTCATACTCGAAATTCAAATCTAAAACCGACTCCGTCAAAAATCTCTCAAGTTCTTGAAAAATGGACCCCTAAATAATCTAAAACTGCCATAACTTTCTCATATAAATTCCGTTTTGTATTTAAATCTCACAGTATCTTTATCTCATAATTGCACATAGCCATGCTAAATTTCACGCTCCAATGGGCTTGCACAACATAAATAGCGCCCTCTAAAGTTCTGGGAATTGGCTTTCTCTCTGTGGCCGTATCTCCATAATGGCTTAGCAAACCCGTACCCTTTTTGGGATTTAGATACTTGAAGATATGCCCTTTCCAGCCATATACAAAATTATATACCCTATCACTGACCAACTTTGCGAAAATTGCCCTCCAAATTCGCCATTTTGAAGAAAATTCCGAAATAACTTCAACTTGCTCTAAAATGGCGATCTTTATACCTACGTCGTTGAAACTTGGCAGACACATGTATCCATATACGTGACAACTGTCTGCAAAGTTTGGTAAATTTTAATAACGTCAGCGCAAAGTTATCGCCAAAAATGATGAATTTGCTATGCATTACGTAATAGCGCCTTTAATGCGTGCAAAACATTGCGTGCAGATGACAATTGTGTCAAACTGACCGCAATGAAGTGCCCTTTCGAATGATACCAAGTATGGTATATGTTTACACAGAAAATTGTGAGTAAATCGCATTTGAACAAGGGTCACTATACGAATTCCGCCCGATTATAACACTTATCGGCGATGACGTCATTTTTTCAGACTACTTTTCGCCCCCTAAACATCCTTTTTTTTCGTTGAAAATTTGCAATGACATTCCGAGATGCAATACGCAGGGCACCTCGTGGCCGGATTTTTGAAAGTAGTCAAGGGGGCCATTTAAGACGCCATTTTGTCCTTTAAATCTATTTTACATCACATGTTTCGATAGGATTATCATAGAAAAAAGAGAGTAGTTTACAATAACAACCATGAAATTCTCTTTCCAATGATACCATATACGGCCCATAAAGAGACATAAAGAGAGAGAGAAAAAACAATTTAACTCCGGTCATAATACAGATCCTGTACGTTTTCCGCCCATGCATTACACGCATTGTCTATGGGGCAAATCGGGTTCACGCTTTTGACCCGTAGAACGAGCTTGATTGATTTGACGAACATGCAACTAATCCCATTTGTTTTTGCACGCAGTGCTTGCGAGCCCTTTCTAGGTTCTTTCCCCTATCCCAATTTCTTTCAAACATCGTAGGCATAGTCACTACCATCCAATCAAGGTCACTATTGAGGCCTTTCTTTCGCCCTACCTGTCTCCAATATTACAGAAGCTAAAGACTTCGTACAAATTGCTCTGGATAGTCCGAGAGAAGCTCTTTCGTTCGACACGTAGAAACACGGCGTCATTGCACGCACATCGTTGTGACACGATTGCATTTCTAGTATTCTCCTTTTCCTCCTTTTCCTCCTTATCGTCAGGAAATCGCATTCGTTTTGCACGTAGTGTTTGTGATTCCTAGTTAGGTGCTTTCCTCATGTCCTTTTCCTTTCAAATTTCATAGGCATAGTCTCTAACATCTCATCAAGGTCACTACATTCTTCGATTTTGGAAATCACTCATGCATGACCGTACAGGCGCCATTTTGTCCGTTTCTGGTCCATTTTAAGGCCTTTATATCTTCCTTCCTATCTCCACTATCCTTCATCCTACAAACTTCTAACAAATTCCTCTAGATAGTCTGAGAGATGTTCTTTCATCTGCGACGGATGACTTGACCTTCAAAATGCCATCTTCATACTCGAAATTCAAATCTAAAACCGACTCCGTCAAAAATCTCTCAAGTTCTTGAAAAATGGACCCCTAAATAATCTAAAACTGCCATAACTTTCTCATATAAATTCGGTTTTGTATTTAAATCTCACAGTATCTTTATCTCATAATTGCACATAGCCATGCTAAATTTCACGCTCCAATGGCTTTGCACAACATAAATAGCGCCCTCTAAAGTTCTGGGAATTGGCTTTCTCTCTGTGGCCGTATCTCCATAATGGCTTGGCAAACCCGTACCCTTTTTTGGATTTAGATACTTGAAGATATGCCCTTTCCAGCCATATACAAAATTATATACCCTATCACTGACCAAATTTGAGAAAATTGCCCTCCAAATTCGCCATTTTCAAGAAAATTGAGAAATAACTTCAACTTGCTCTAAAATGGCGATCGTTATACCTACATCAATGAAACTTGGCAGACATATGTATCCATATACGTGACAACTGTTTACCAAGTTTGGTAAAATTCGAATATGTCAGCGCAAGGTTATCGCCAAAAATGATGAATTTACTATGGATTACGTAATAGCGCGTTCAATGCGCGCAATACATTGCGCGCAGTTATCAATGGTGTCAAACTGACCGCAATGAAGTGCCCTTTCGGATGATACCAAGTATTATATATGTTCACACAGAAAATTGTGAGTAAATCGCATTTGAACAAAGATCACTACACGAATTCCGCCTGATTATAACACTTATCGGCTATGACGTCATTTTTTCAGACTACTTTTCGCCCCCTAAACATCCTTTTTTTTCCTTGAAAATTTGCAATGACATTCCGAGATGCAATACGCAGGGCACCTCGTGGCCTGATTTTTGAAATTGGTCAAGGGGGCCATTTCAGACGCCATTTTGTCCTATAAATCTATTTTACATCACATGTTTCGATAGGATTATCATAGGAAAAAAGAGAGTAGTTTACAATAACGACCATGAAATTCTCTTTCCAATGATACCAAATACGGCCCATAAAGAGACATAAAGAGAGAGAGAAAAAACAATTTAACTCCGGACATAATACAGATCCTGTACGTTTTCCGCCCATGCGTTACACGCATTGTCTATGGGGCAAATCGGGTTCACGATTTTGACCCCTAGAACGATCTTGATTGCAATGACGAACATGCAACTAATCCCATTTGTTTTTGCACGCAGTGATTGCGAGCCCTTTCTAGGTTCTTTCCCCTATCCCAATTTCTTTCAAACATCGTAGGCATAGTCACTACCATCCCATCAAGGTCACTATTGAGGCCTTTCTTTCGCCCTACCTGTCTCCAATATTACAGAAGCTAAAGACTTCGTACAAATTGCTCTGGATAGTCCGAGAGAAGCTCTTTCGTTCGACACGTAGAAACACGGCGTCATTGCACGCACATCGTTGTGACACGATTGCATTTCTAGTATTCTCCTTTTCCTCCTTTTCCTCCTTATCGTCAGGAAATCGCATTCGTTTTGCACGTAGTGTTTGTGATTCCTAGTTAGGTGCTTTCCTCATGTCATTTTCCTTTCAAATTTCATAGGCATAGTCTCTAACATCTCATCAAGGTCACTACATTCTTCGATTTTGGAAATCACTCATGCATGACTGTCCAGGCGCCATTTTGTCCGTTTCTGGTCCATTTTAAGGTTTTTATATCTTCCTTCCTATCTCCACTATCCTTCATCCTACAAACTTCTAACAAATTCATCTAGATAGTCTGAGAGATGTTCTTTCATCTGCGACAAATGACTTGACCTTCAAAATGCCATCTTCATACTCGAAATTCAAATCTAAAACCGACTCCGTCAAAAATCTCTCAAGTTCTTGAAAAATGGACCCCTAAATAATCTAAAACTGCCATAACTTTCTCATATAAATTCCGTTTTGTATTTAAATCTCACAGTATCTTTATCTCATAATTGCACATAGCCATGCGAAATTTCACGCTCCAATGGCTTTGCACAACATAAATAGCGCCCTCTAAAGTTCTGGGAATTGGCTTTCTCTCTGTGGCCGTATCTCCATAATGGCTTGGCAAACCCGTACCCTTTTTTGGATTTAGATACTTGAGGATATGCCCTTTCCAGCCATATACAAAATTATATACCCTATCACTGACCAAATTTGAGAAAATTGCCCTCCAAATTCGCCATTTTCACGAAAATTCCGAAATAACTTCAACTTGCTCTAAAATGGCGATCTTTAAACCTAACTCGATGAAACTTGGCAGACACATGTATCCATATACGTGACAACTGTCTGCCAAGTTTGGTAAATTTTAATAACGTCAGCGCAAAGTTATCGCCCAAAATGATGAATTTGCTATGCATTACATAATAGCGCCTTAAATGCGGGCAGTACATTGCGTGCAGATGACAATAGTGTCAAACTGACCGCAATGAAGTGCCCTTTCGAATGATACCAAGTATGGTATATGTTTACACAGAAAATTGTGAGTAAATCGCATTTGAACAAGGGTCACTATACGAATTCCGCCCGATTATAACACTTATCGGCCATGACGTCATTTTTTTCAGACTACTTTTCGCCCCCTAAACATCCTTTTTTTTCCTTGAAAATTTGCAATGACATTCCGAGATGCAATACGCAGGGCACCTCGTGACCGGATTTTTGGAATTAGTCAAGGGGGCCATTTAAGACGCCATTTTGTCCTTTAAATCTATTTTACATCACATGTTTCGATTGGATTATCATAGAAAGAAAGAGAGTAGTTTACAATAACAACCATGAAATTCTCTTTCCAATGATACCATATACGGCCCATAAAGAGACATAAAGAGAGAGAGAAAAAACAATTTAACTCCGGTCATAATACAGATCCTGTACGTTTTCCGCCCATGCATTACACGCATTGTCTATGGGGCATATCGGGTTCACGCTTTTGGCCCCCAGAACGAACTTGATTGCAATGTCAAACATGCACCAAATCCCATTGGTTTGTGCACGCAGTGCTTGCGAGCCCTTTTTAGGTTCTTTCCCCTATCTTAATTTCTTTCAAACATCGTAGGCATAGTACCATCCCATCAAGGTCACTGTTGATGCCTTTCTTTCGCCCTACCTATCTCCAATATCACAGAAGCTACAGACTTCGTGCAAATTGCTCTGGATAGTCCGAGAGAAGCTCTTTCGTTTGACACGTAGAAACACGGCGTCATTGCACGCACATCGTTCTGACACGATTGCATTTCTAGTTTTATCCTTTTCCCCTCAAAGACACCATGGTATACAAAGAAAATGGGAACTCTTGTGGAAGTGTTTTCGCCAGATTCTCTAAAAGGGAGAGGTTTGAGAGCAGTATCAACAATTCAAGCTGGAACATGTGTTCTAGAAGATGAGCCTTACGTGTACATTTTGAATGAAGAACAATTGCAGCTCAGATGTGGCCACTGTTTACGTGCATTATCCCTTGGAAATACCAGGTAAACTATGTTATGTACAGTCCCACCCATCTTATTCCATGTAGCCTACAACTACTCTAGTAGTAGTACACTGCGTCCAGATCAACAAAAAACAAAAACAGAGATAGTCTATAGCGAAGAAAATTCCTTCAAAGAAGGTGGAAGATAATTTGAAGAAAAAAAAGGTGGAATGAAAGATAATCATGAAGAAGAAGAGGAAGACAAAAATTAAGACAGGGAAGAAGAAAATTCAAGGAGGGGAAGGAAATAAAGGAAAATAAGGAGGAGAAGGGTGAAAACAAGAAATTGAGAAGAAGACTAGACTGAATAGTACAACAATACTCTTTTAGAGGGATGTACTACAATGGAAGAAGAAGGAAAGGAAAGGAGAAAAGAATGAGAAGATGGAGAAAAAAGTCACATTGAGAAAGGAAATGAAAGAAATCAATTAAGTTGCAATAAAAAGATTAAAAAAGAGAAACAAAGTAAACAAAAGAAACTTACAAACAAGGATAAGTCAACAGAAAAGAGAAGATAATAAAGTCTAGAGCTAGCTCTAGATAGATTTTGACACAATTGAGACCGTAGAAGATGGCAATATTCATAGGCTTTAAGTTTATATGAGTAGATAGTTTGAAATCCATTGCCATTGGGAAGCTTCACTTTATCCTAGTTTCCTACATTCCTTCTCGAGTGTCGCAGATCAGACTGTAGATTGCATTGATATTGGTCATGAAGAAAAAAGAAAAGTAATTAAGTAATACTCGGTAGTATGACAATGGTGTCCCAGATCCCAGATTTTACACTTGGCCAGAAAGGCAGAATCATGGAAAATAGTTTCATGGCCTTGGGTAAGTGGGTTTAAACATTTCGATAGGGTGAGAGCATCATTAAATCATTTGTTTTGTTTTTAAGAGCTCCTTTATATTTTCTACAGTGGATTTCATCTTGGTGATATTTATGTATTTTTGTGTGTAAGATCCACAGTTCTTTTGGACCTTTCCAGAGCTTGATTTTTTTTAATTTGTTAATGGAAGTGAAATGTAAAGGTTAAATATATGTGTATTCATTGTATTTTTATTCTAAAAGTAATAAGCACTTTCACACATTTCCTGATTTTCTTCTAGTGAGGTTGAGTCAAAGAACTGTAAATCCTGCAAGAGAGTGGTTTATTGCAACAAAGCATGCAAGGTGAGCTCCCAGTACGGCCCACAGCACACTATATCATAACTGCCAACTGTTACGAAAAAATTGTAATTGTTACGAATTTGCCACCCTCGTTACGAAATTGCAAATACCCCTTCTATTATTACGAATTTCAACAAAATTTGTTTTTTTACAAGTATGTTGTTTGTGTGTGTGCCATTTTCAACAGCAAAATGCCCATTCTGTCCTTTAAAGTATCCTACAAGCACCTCACATGGGCAATTTGGGGATGTTAATTGGTCATGACGTAATCATGCATATTCAACCAATGATCCATAAATGTAAAAAAAATCATGTTTTTTTTTGTAATACAATGTTTGTCAGTAGAATACAACTTTTTTTATTGAAGAATGCAGTTTTTGAACTCCAGAGGTTGGCAGGTCTGACATAGATGCAAGCGCGTAGTCAGGATTTCATTTTAGGGGGGGCGGTAGTGAGCATGCGAAGCGTGCGAATCACTTAAAGAGCGCGCGTAGCGCGGCTCCCTAGGGGAGTGGGTGCAGGGAGGAGGGAGTTTTCCCCCTCCCGCGCAAAGCGTGGAAGCTTTG
>JAVYIG010015000.1:0-38359 GCA_035222895.1 Strongylocentrotus droebachiensis | reverse complement strand
CGTCATATGACACACATAAACATTTTTTGAATTCGGGCAATAGGTTGAGACTTGAGAACTGGAAAGACCGATAGAAATCACAGTTTCGGAGCCAATACACTTTCGGTTTCATACTATAAATCATCGGGGGAGTTCATGAAACCTGAACAAATTTTGGTAATGTACGGAATCAGTTGGCACTAGGCTTGAGTCGGTACGGTCGATCACACCCGGGACCCGACCGTTGCCGTCGGGTCCCGGTTTCGTTTTTGAGAACCGACGCTCCGAAAAAAATAATGAAATATGTACGAAATTGCAGTTTTGCACAACACTAAAATCATTCCACCTTGAAACTTAAGTATTTAATTGTTACCAATCATATTCCTGTTCTAGCTCATCCTGAATCAATCCGAACTGCTGATATAATATGGGTTGCAAAGCAGTTCGCCCCATGGGGTTTGTTGTTGCCAGCTGCTAGCTAGCTACTATACTGGGCCGGGTCTCTCGGCAGGATTAATAAATCAGGTTGAAAGAAACATTAATGTTTGAATAAAAAACGGCTTTCTAAAAAGTACTTCTTTACAACATACCGATCGAATAATTTTTAAAAGACAAACTGGATATTATTTCTTTGACTTCGAACACCGCATGCTTCTTTTAAAAGCTGAAAATTACTTGGTAATCACAAGAAGTTTCGATACGGATAGCTGTTGCAAGGCAAGTTCAAACTAGTCTCGGAAAAATGCGCAGTGCTCCTCGTAGTTAGCTGTAATCCGTTTCAGAACGAACCCAAACAAAGACGTGATCGTAGCGAGAAAAAATCATTAAAAACTACGAGAGCACAATTGGAAAGACAACTACTCAAAATTATCGTAAGCAGATACATAACTTGGAGGAATAATTAAGGAGTTACTATAGGTACTGATATGTCCGAATTACACATTATTTGGTTTCTAGCCTCGTGTTCTAACACGAGGCTAGAAACCAAATAATGCCCTCTGCGGTAAAAAGCAGTATAACAAAGGATTCGAGTATTTGCAGCAAGCCCCTTGCGATAAAAATGTACCCAGTTACTCCTCGATTATCACAATTTCTTTGGCATTTCTTGGCGATTATTGAATTCTTTGTCCAAGTTATTTATCTGATTATCGTAATTTGAGCAGTAGTTGTCTTTCCAATTGTGCTCTCGTAGTTTTTAATGATTTTTTTCTCGTTACGATCACGTCTTTGTTTGGGTTCGTTCTGGGCACGCATTACAGCTAACAAGGAGCACTGCGCATTTTTCCGAGACTAGTCTGAACTTGCCTTGCAACAGCTATCCGTATCGAAACTTCTTGTGATTACCAAGTAATTTCAGCTTTTAAAAGAAGCATGCGGTGTTCAAAATCAAAGAAAAAATATCTATTTTGTTTTTAAAAATTATTCGATCGGTATGTTGTAAAGGAGTACTTTTAGAAAGCCGTTTTTATTATTCAAACATTAATGTTTTCTGACCCGATTTATTCAACCTGCATGAATCAAAATGCGGCTCGATCGTTGTCTTTCTATTTTTGCTCCAGTTTTTTTACTTTTAGAGGCACGATAATGACACTAAACATCGCCAATCATGGATAAAAATAATGTCAAATGGAAGAATATACCGATCTATGCCGAGGTATGCATGTGTTGGTTTATTTGACTGATTAAAAAAGGTCACTTTTAAGGGACATACTGATGATGCGCTTTTTATAGAGGCAAGTGACAAATCCTGCGAGCTGATTTCGGGACACCGGGTCCCGATCGGTGCAAGGCCGTCGGGACCCGGTTTATGAAAATCCCGACATGACTCAGGCCCTAGTTGGCACTGCTGTACATTCTCTATGGAAGCCGTGAGAAACCTTGTCTTATCGTCTACCCCAGTATCGTTTCTGCGCATGTACTGACCTGCACAGCCTGGGAGGAAGGGCGCCATCTCCTGTCGAATGTCATATTTGTGGTAGGGTCAATCGCAGGGCCCTCGGGGAAAAGCAGCACTGAATCTGTCGGGGCTTCCTCAAATTAAACACAATTATTATCATTTCTATGAACTAATCACAGACACTAGACATTTGCACAGCATCCTGACTGAAATTTGATTAACGTTTTAAAACTTTTCTACCAACCAGTAATATTTTCTCTCCTCTTTCTTGTTCTTTTACAGTCTTATATTGTTTTTTCTACGCTTTTCCTCTGCACGGAGCTAGGAGAGAAGATAGCGTTTTTACAACTCGCCCCACGTTTCTGATGCTGCTAACCGTATGAAGAATGAGTTATTTATTTCACATACCGTATAGACATTCCCTTATGTAATCTATGGTTGTGTTCATACAGTTAGCTACTCATGTATGACTGCTCTCAAAGAAGAACTTCATTTATGTAGCTAGTTTAGTTCATATAAACGCTCCCATGTTGTATTTATGTCTGCGTTCATACAAGGTTTTGTATGGATGCTGCCATTAATTTGTTGAAAGAATTGTTTGTTTTTAATATAAGAACCCCCCATTTATAATAACTGACTGTGTTCATACAGTTTATTTGTATGGGCACTGTTCACTAATGCTTAAGTAGAAGAATATGTTTATTCAAAGGATATGAACACTCCCTAAATGTCAATCTTATTTTTATAATATGAATTAAGGTACTCTCACAATCCTTTAAACAAAATATGAACACTCCCATTTGTAATATGTGGGTGCGTTCATCTGGTGATCTTTTCTACGGATACTCAAGGAAAGTTTGATGCGATAGACCAACACTTATTTCAGTCATCTATTGACCAACTCTTGCCACAAATAGATAAGCCCCAAGACTAGTTGAATGCAATATTTGTTTAAAGATGTCTCGTATTTGAGTGGAGAACTTTGGAGTTGTTTAAAAAGTCAAACCAATGTGTTTTTTTAATGACATGATGGCTGTTATTTGACATCAAAAGACTTGTTCAGATAATTCACAATAAATTACCGCCCCAAAAATTGCCACAACTGTTTCAGGTGTTAATGGAATGGCTCCTGCACAACAAAGGATTTGGGCGTATTTACTGAGCTTTGTATTACTAGTATAATATACAGAAAAGGGAAGTCAAGTACACCTTACGTCGTCATTAGAATAGACGCTGCGTTTTTTTTCCAAACGAGCCTCGAGTGTAATGTTTTGTCCAAAGATGATAAACATGCATGTACACACCTGTGTGTGTGTGCATTGCCGAATAGTGCAATTTTTTTACTTTTAATGTCAAGTTTAGTCAAATTATTTTGAGTTTTTTTTTCCATAGACCGTTGTAAGTGTACAAAATGCAGTATCTGTTTTCTTCTGTTTACACAATACATGTGTATTACTCACAGTATGTTTAAGTATAACATACAAAATGCCTAGTTTTGCCCAGAATCGCACGTACATGTATACTGTAATAACATTATTTATGTAAAAGTGTATAATTGCTTCTTTTCCTGACATGGTTTTCAAAATCAAAATCATTGTCAAAGATTTCTATCACAACAAATCCATTTTTATTGTCACGTACAGGTATGATGTCTTAAAAAACCTGTTTACATACATTCCAGCACGTGCATGTAACAATCAGTGTTAACACAAAATTTACTTGTATACATAAGATCAAGTAAATTTATTATACTTTGATAAATCCAAAACTTAGACCATAGTCCATTTTTTTCTAATGTAACCCTGCATGTCGATATAATTTTTTCATTCACTTGTCAAAAATAATTGTATTTCAATAGTCAAAATTTGTGTTAGGGCAAGCCATATGTGTCCTATCTAGCAACAATTAGTGTACATGCAATTCGCATTGTGCATACCTCAAAGGTAAAGGCCCAGTTTTGGAAACGCCCCCCCTCTCAACAAAAATGAAATGGAAGCTCTTATTACCAATCATGTGAAAGAATATGCTTGGACTAATACGTGATGATACAAAGTTTACCGGGGGACCGCCTACGTATTGATACACAGTGTGTATTTGGTAAATTATTATATCTAATTGGACCTGCTAGATATCGCGCACATGTCGCTTAGTCCCATATACATGCATACCGTATAATGTAGTATTTCGAGTATGTATATGTAAGGCTATAGGGGGCCAGTTAAATCATGGTTTCGTTAATTTTCTGATATCTTATACAATGTAAGCCTGTACATGAAACACTGCAAAACAATTCTATTCTATTCATTAGTTTTTATTGCTTATATAATTCTAATTTTTTAAAGTGTTGATAGCAACCACATCCCCCAACGATGAACATTTTGAACTACATGTATTTTGTATATTTGCACTTTTAGTTAATGTGTTACCTTCTTTGCAGTAAATATTAATATTAAACATGGTACCGGTACATGTATACGTATTTGTGTTAGTTATAGCAATGTAATGATGCAGTGAACTCATTTTTGGCACTTGGACCTAAAAAGCATTTTCATGTCGTTTCACTGGCATGCATTGTTAATTTGTTATGTAAAATGATTTTGGTCAGGTTTGTAAGTGTGCCATGCATGAAATCTTGTGATTACAGGCCCGTCAATAGGATTCTTTTTTGTATTTTTTTAAATGTTATTTATAAACAATATACTGTATAATATAATCTTTTCTTTTTTTTTGGTGAGGGGGGGGGGGGGGGGGGGATGCAGACATTATATGAGGTGGACCCTTTTGAGGGTGCAAATCAACTAAAGGTTAGGAGAGGGGTGTCCCCTTTCAAAGGGTAAGGAATACAATTGCATTTTTCTGTCTGAAAATCAAATTTTAGGTACAATTTTCAGCACCAAAATGGTTTCACTAAGAACCGTGTACTACCTATGTTGTTTGCATTGCGTTCTTCGAACAGGTTAAAGTTTGTCTTCGATTGTGATTACAGACCAATAAAAACAATAAAAACACTGATAGGTCATACCCTCATTATGTAGAACTTACTATTATACTGTATAATGTTTGTAGTATTTATGTATTATACAGTTTGGTTTTGAATTTTTGTTGTATTTCTCTCTGTCTCTTGTTTCTCTAGTAGTTTACCTTCTCCCCTGTCTTCTATTTATTTGTCACTTTCTTAATCTCTTTCTCCGTTTCTTTTTTCTCTCTCTCTCCTTCTCTTTTTTTTTGCTCTCTTTCCCTCTCTCCTCTCTTTCTTTCTCATTCTCTCTCTCTTGGTCCTCTTCTTTCTTTCCACTCTCTTTCACTCTCCACCTCTTTGCAATAAAAATGTACATGTATTAACAAAACTCATTGAATTGATAGGCCCGTTCTTTCTCAAATTCTTTCTTTCTCCTTGCTCTCACTCTCTCTTTCTCCCTCTCTTCACTATCTCAGAATTTACTATTCCTTAGTTTCACTCTCCCCTCTCTCTTTCTCTCATTCTCTGTCTCTCTCCTGCTCTCCCACTTGTCGTTCACTTTCACTTCCAAACTTTTTGGTCTTTTTCCCTCTTTTTGTATACCTCTTCATCAGTCGATTTCTTTCTTTTCATCTCTTCTCATTTCCTACTCTGTTTCTATCCTTTTTTTCTCTCTTTCTCTTGCTCTCTTTCCCTCTCTCCTTTCTTTCTCTTTCTTTCTCTCACTCTTTCAATAATCCTCATTCTTTCTCTCTCTATCATCCTCAGTCTCTCTCTCTCTGTCTCTCTCTCTCTCTGAAGAAAACCCATCCAACACAGGAGCGTGGCATTCTTTATACATATATTTTATTACTTTTTTGTCACACTTCATTGTTTCAAATCTTACATTCAACTTTCACAGATTATTCCATACACTGGCCGTTCACTTGAACTTGTAATATATACCACACATAGGACCAGTAAGTGTCTACATGTACTATTATCTTGTACACAGAAGATATTAAGTTAATACATGTCCAAGTAACTGTACATACCTACAATACACTGTCAGTATGGTATCTCCAAATACTTAATAACAAATGAAAACCTGGGATGTTCTTTATACCAGGAAATAAAACAATAAAAAGTATTATGACTACTTTCAAAACATCTATTTTTTTTTCCTACAAATACATCTACGCACTGATTCAAAACAAAACATTCTCTTGCTAATTTTCAATGAGTAAAATAAACAAGTCTGGCGATTCTACTAACATAAAAATGCTCCACAAATTTCAGATACATGTATCACGATTTCTGGAGAAGAAAGAAAATTGCATTTCATCTAATTTCATCTATTTTCATCTATCTTGCTCATTTACAACCACAGATGTAATTCTTAACCTGTTGTCTACTGTAACCGGTTCATCCCTGTATTACGCCTATAGGGATTAGACAATTTAGCAGTCAACTGGGTAATACATTTCCAGGTAATAATAAAGTGAGACAAGCATGACATTTAAAACTACATCAAACACCTGGGCCCCATTTCACAAGGCTTATCATCATTAACAAACAACAGTTTTTGTTATAAGCTACTGAAATCCTCTCTTCTGATTGGTCATCAGCAGATATGTCACTGATTTTTCTCATTTGTCATTGAAAAAAGTCTTAGTGAAACGGGCCCCAGATTAATCAAATACAAGCCTTGATTATAGATTAGAATCACAAAGTTATCATCGACACGTAAATATATTCTTCAAAACACATTATGATGTAAAAATATTACACTGTAGGTAACTTGTTGACTGCTGTATTAGTAGTACTTTGCATATATTGTTCAGACTGCTGGTTCATCATACACAGTATCAGTTAAAGGTACTACTTAATGTATATACATTATTTCAAAGATTCTATGTGTAATGAATAGCGAGATATACTTAGAAAAGAAAGAAGAAACCGTCTGTTTGGAGCCAGAAGGTCGTTGACCCCTGGAACCCGGTATCCCACGTGTTAAGCCTATGGCATTGGATGAGTTAACCAACCCCTTCTGGCTTCAGACAGACGGAATAGCAAATTAAATATTTCTCCACAAAATGCAATTTGCAGATACTTCAAGACATCAAGAGACTTTGAAAATGAAAAATATTTTCTATACATGAAGTATTAAAGGTATAGACCAGTTTTGGACAACGTCCCCCTCTCTCGAAAAATGAAATGGAAGCTCTTATTACCAATCATGTGAAAGAATATGATTTGACTAATACGTCACTATACAAATTTTGCCGGGAAACCGCCTAATAATTGATATATTTGGTAAATTATCATATCGATCCGGCCAGGATAGATATCACGTAGTCCCATATACATTTTTCTGTGTACAGTGCTTGTAACTTTACCAAGACTGGGCCAAATTTCTAATCATTTTGATGATTCCAGAACCTTGCAGTACCTACACACCAATACTTATATGCTATATGATCAACCTTTTCTGATCGATTCCACATTTCTTTCACAATGCAATTTCATGACCAGAACTGGTCTATACCTTTAATCACTATACTTGCAACCCCCTCCACTTGTTTTTCAAGCTCTGTGGAAAAGACAATTCTACTATTAAAAGTAATATATTTTTCACTATTAAATATTAAATAGTACCTTTAAGCATTCATGTTTTTTCTACTATTAACAGTGTTTCATTCATACTTTTGAACCATCAAATATAAACACATATAACAAGGGATCAACAAGTAAATAGTACTTTGATATTTCATGATTAAATTCACTATGACCTCTTTTTCAAAATCGATACACTTGGTCATGAGGAAAAGTCTTACACAATAAGCGCTTAGAGACATATTTTGTGATAAGCGCTATACAAATGTTGTTAATTATTATTATTATTATTATTATTAATAATAAATGTCTAAAACTTACGATTCATGATTATATCCCTGCCTGATAAAGGCTCTAAAATACATGTATATGAGCCCTGACAATATCATATGCTATTAATATTTTCCTTTTTTTAAATCATTCTATAAAAAAATGATGGTCAATCAATCTTCTGCTCGTACTGTTTGGCAGCAAGGATATATTCAACAGAGTTTAGAAAGTAATATATATCCATGGGAATGGTGTTGAATTACAAAATCACTTCAACAAAAACAAAAGGATCCTCCAAATTAGGCGCGTCTTCATCAGCTCGAGATTGCCAAATAGCCCGCTATTTCTGATTTGGGAAATAATCCCGAAGTTACAAATCGCGTCTTCATCAGCTTGAGATTTGACCTCAAAACTTGAAACTCGACCTTGAGAAATTGCTCGAGATATTTTGCTCAGCGTTTCCGCATAGTGCGAGTCTTGGGTCTGGTGAAGACGCACCGGACAAATAGCCGGATATTTTGCCAAATAGTGGGATATTTTGCAAACTATCCCAAGATATCTTGGGATGACAATCCCGACCAAATATCCCGCTAATTGCAACTTCGGGCTGATGAAGACGCAAATTAGCTGGATAGTTTGCGATCGGTATAGTTCAAATAGAGGGATATTTGGCAATCTCGGGCTAGTGAAGACAGGCCTAGTGAGCATGTTCAAACCAACTGATAGATGAAACAAACATTGAACTGTCATTTGTCACCTCGGAACCCACATGGGCCCTGTTTCATACAACTCGTTATCAAAAAGAAATGCTGAAATTCTATGACAAATTTGCTCTCATCCAATCAAATGTCATGATTTCAGTAGCTTGTAACAGGTATTGTTACTCGTTATTGATAACAAGTTTATGAAACAGGGCAGGGTGAATAAATGATTAAATGATCATCTTCCTGTATGTGAAGGATGAACACCACACGTGTGCACCTGGTGGGGACTTGAACCCTAAGTCTTGTGACTGAAAGTTAGTGCACAAACCACTAAACTACAATCATTTCATGGATCTATCCAGTCAGAGAAATGGTCATCTGCCGTTGTATGAAAGATGAACACCACATATATGCATCGGATAGGGACTTGAACCCTTAATATCCAGACTGAAAGTCCAGTGCACGAACCACTAAACTACAGTCAAACATGTACCTCTTCAGTCAGATAATATAATCAAATTAACCCTGTAACTACTGATTTCTTCTATTTTAATTTGCTTATAACATGATCTACGCAGCTCCCTCGCGCAAAGAGTTAATCAACGGCTAAGTATTGAATATAACAAAGTCATAGTCTGAGTGAGTATACTTGGTTTTCAATATAACACACAATGTTCTATATTCTATCATATACCCTGTTAAGACTGATTGATAAAAATAGATGTAATCATAAAGAGAAAGAACATAGCTGATCGTAACATTAAAATATAATCAAATATAATCATATATAATCAAATATAATTACGATATATTGATTATTCAAAGTCATAAATATAGATCTCCTTTTATTCACACAACGCAGCAAATGTTACAATCTTTTGTTAATGATTTTGATGCCTCAAATTGAAATAAGAAGAAAGTTACTCATTGTTAATGTATGCTTAGTCCAAGCAAATACCACACTGGAAGCTACTCTAAGCTACTCTTTCGTACTCGGCCCCAAAACTATCATTGCTCTTGGCATATTCTGTTGTACATCATGTACACTCCCTGTATCTTAGGGTAGATTTGATTTGTGTGTTGGCTGAAATATAACGTTCATTCTGTTTGTACTGTCATACCCCGGGAGCGGGTCGAAAGAGTGATTAAATCTTATCTTTTCAAATTAACGTTGAACCGCTTTTTCCTTTTTGTTTTCTTCTTCTAAATTCTAATGGCTCATTGGCGTAGCCTGAGCGCCTTCTCAAATATTTGCATTTTCAAGTCAAGACTTTAACAAACGTAATAAACATTCACAAGAGAGTGAGTTAATAATAGGATTCCACTGAACTCCATACAAACTATCCACAAAGTGTTTAGTGCTCTAATACCATGATCCATTTCAGACAAAACATATTGCATAGTCGTCTGGCAAATTTTGCCTTTTTAAAAGATCTTTGTCAATCTCACCTTATAATCTCTCCCTCTTTCTTTCTCTCTTACTCTATCTCTCTCTCTCACTCCGTTTCTATCTTCCACTTTCTTTCCAAATCTCACTCTCAGTATCTCTTTCTTTGAGGCTGTCATCCCGCTTCTCTCTCTCTCTCTCTCTCCCCCTCCCTTCCTCCCTCTCTCTCTATTTCTCTCTCTCTCTCTATCTCTCGCCCTCTCTCTCTCTCTCTCTCTCTACAGACCCTATTGGAACTGAACAACCTGTTGTGACTATATTATTATTACTACACTACAATAACTACACTACCATAAACTACATCAACATATCCAAGGAACTCAGATGAACATTAACATCCAATATTCATCTAGTCATTATACAATGATAACATATAGTACCATGGCATTGCTTTTTGAATAATCGTTTTCCATCAAATGGGGAGAGAATAACAATTGCGCAATAACACAGCGCAGGCAAGCTGTAGCAGTCTAAGGAGTGCATCTCCAACTGTGCCGCAGAATAGTGCGCCATCTTTAGCCAAAGTTTCACCAGTCATACTGATAGGACCTTAAAGAAATACCGTACCAAGTTTTTTGAAAAATCATTTTCCATCAAACGGATAGAAAATTAAAATCTAGCAAGAGCACAGGAGTGGCAAGTTTTACAGTCGCGACTCAACTCACACTGAGATGCAAAAAGGGGTTTTCAGGTCATGACCCTGTTCATACGTTACTATAATTATCACAATTACTTTCCACATAACAGGTTCCAACTGGCTATTCTTGCGCGTACACAGGGCATATGGCAAGCTTGACAGCCATCGGAGACCAACTTAACCATTGAGCTGCGGTAAGGGCTATTACATTGTTGCCATATATAATATGGCATAAAATGTCATTAAATGACAAAGTTCTCAACTATAGATTCATAGAATCATCAGGACAAACCTTTGAGAACAAAAATCATTTCTTAATTCCAAAGGTTAAATTTTTACAGAAACAGGAAATAAAAATCAAGCTACATAAAGCATTATGACTTATAAAAACATGGATACAAACTACAACCTTTTACTGCGGGAAAAAACAGAAATGAATAAAACAATTGAATACTGCATGTTACATAATTCTCTTTGTATACAGCAATAATTATCTCCTCACTGATTTACATACAGTACATGGAGAAATATTAAAAAATGGAAATATTTGCACATACCCCAGGCGAATATATAAAGAGCAACAAAAAAAAGCCCCCAAACTCTCTTTCATACAGTTTCATGTACAGGTACAAAACAGGGGCATTTCGAAGACGGAATATTTACATCTAGGTATTTGGCTTAGTATGCCAGTTATCTACAAAATTTCAATTTCACCCGCACGAATAGAAATTTAAAAACTAAGAAAAGGAAAGTCACACACTCTGTCAGTAGAGATACATGATTCCAATATCTTCCTTTCAGAGATCAAATCATTTGAATAAACACCAATGATATACATTATTCATAACCTTGCCAAGTTATGTCATTTTTAAAGCATGTGACTAAAAATTAAGTTGTTCTAATATATGTTTCTTGAGAATGTGACATTTTAAGGCTTATATCTAAAAGTAAGTACTGTATGGCCTTAATTCAACCAGTCCAACTTCCATTCTTGAGTTACTAAAAAATACCCAAAATATGAAATTTACAAGGGTATGGATAATTTAGTTGTTAAGTGTACCGGTATGGATTTTGAAAGAAAAACAACATATGATATGATATGGATTAAAATAACAAATAATAAAAGCAATAAAATGGCGTTTCTAGTTCTCTGTTAAAAAACCTATACTGATCAGTTGAACTAAATATTAAATGCAAGTCAAAATATGTTTAACATTTTATCAGACATCCTCATTGTGTACACATCTAATTTCCATTGTAAGTACTTATACATTGATTGACCCGTACCTGAAAGGGGTTTTGGTTTCGTTTTCATTTTAATAGGAAGTGAAAATATTTTTCATCTAATTTCCATTTTCAGTACCCTGACCTGGTTAAACAGGTTTCGTTTTCGTTTTAAAAGGAAATCAGCTTCAAGGGAGCAGTCAAGAGGAAATAGTTTGCTGATTGCATATAGCCTACATTAGCTGAAGCTATCTTGGTACACCAACACTAATGTCAGGCAAGGAAAAATTTAATTATATGCTATTACTAGCTCCTCGTGTACAGTGTACATTTTATTTACAATAAATGTATGATGGGGGGTTGGGTGTCCGGACACCTAACCAACATCAAGACTTCTCTGTTGCCTTCGGATTGAACGAGAAATTTCAATCAAATAGCACTAACCATCATGAATGTTGTTCTTTAAAATATTGTCCCACATAGGTCTTAGAATATTTATAACATATTGCTTGTAAACTTCTTCAAATTGCTGTTTTATATCAACTGCCCAGACACAAATCGTCTTGGTATATACTAAAGCCTTGGGGAGTGACAGCCGGGTGTCAAAGAGTGACAAGCGCGCTATTCAAGAACCTACCTTATTTTTATTGATATTATCATTATTGCTTCTCCATTTCTTCCTTAATATGAAAGAAAGAAGAATCATTAAAGTATGTCAAAGGAAACACAAGACATCAAATAAGGGTATGATCTGGCTCTACGTAGCTTACTTCGATCGCAAACAGAGATCAAATCTATCCCATTGTGTTATTATATATGAATCAAACATGTTCATGTAAAATAAGAACTCAATATACTGCCTGGCAATTTAATGTACATGGCACATACCAACTTAAAGGTTGTAAAAATAAACTTCTTCAATCAAAATTGCACTCGTATTGATGGTTGTTTGAGTTGTTCAAATGAAATGATGACTTGAATAGAATGGGGACAAGATAAAATAAAATCAGGTGAGTTGTTTATGTATATTAAAGAATATTTGTAACCATTTCTGGACAGTTTGTTGAATGAAAATAAGATTATGATTGATTCCGAAGAAGATGTAGAAGAAGAAGTAGAAGAAGAAGGAGAAGAAGAAGGGGACAAAGAAGAAGAAGAAGAAGAAGAAGAAGAAGGAAAAGGAGCAGAAGAAGAAGAAGAAGAAGAAGAAGAAGAAGGAGAAGAAGAAGAAGGAGAAGAAGAAAAAATTCAGTTGGCAAACAGCTCCTCCTCATTGAAATAAAAAAACTTTTCCTCCATCAGATGGACGAACGTGGGTCAGAGTTGAGAGGTCGTTTGGCAAAAAGAGCTTTTACTTAATCGACTGAATGAATGTCGGTTAAACTTGAGGTTCAATTGGTAACAAAGTTTTCCTAAATCGAAAGGAGGAATTGTAGGTCAAAGTTGAAAGTCTAATTGGCAAAAAGCTCTTCTTCTATCAGCCTCTCCATAAATGGATGAGTTGTAGGTCAAAGTTGAAAGTTCAGTTGGCAAAGAGCTCTTCTTCTATTGGTTTCTCCATCCACGACCCATAGTTTGCTTGGTGCAGGATACACTTGAGATATTGCTTTGCCGTGTAGTAGCTCTCCGCACTGAGCTTGGCGTCATGGTAGGTGCGCGACTCCAGAAGGTCGGTCCGGTCAAAGAGACGGCACGTCTGCTGGTACTCGCTGAACATCTCCGCCTTGCACAGCTGGGAGTGAAGCACACCCTGAATTCTATGGTGGAGGAAAACAGACAAATGAAGAGAGATAAAGATAAGAGGACTTGGTGTCATGGTTTTATTTTAGCAAAGGAAAAAAATAAATGTATGGTCAAACCTGTCATCCAGCAATCACCCAAGGGAAACACAAAAAGTGGTCTTTGAAGACAGGTGGTCTTTGTAGACAGGTTCATTTGGTACATGTTTCCATGAGAAACCATTTTTAAGGGAAGCAAAAATGTGGTCTTTGTAGACAGGTGGTCACTAAAGCAGGTTTAACTGTATATGACGTGAGGTGATGAGATGTGTTGAAGAGGTGGAATCTCTGCTTGTACTCACTGTTATAAGTTTCTTCACTTCAAAGAACCCACAATCAATCGATTGATTCATTTGACCTACCTTCCTTTGGTGCCATCGGTGACCTCTGGTTTCTCGCACCCCCGATACCAGTTGATACTGAGTGACTTGGTCTTCTCCGTACCCCTAGGGGGATCGATCGCCCGGACACACCCAAGCTGCGGATGGTTGACGTGGTACTCTGCAGGAAGGGACAGGTTGTCCAGCTCGGTCGGGGTGAAGTTGTCATGGGCGGACGATACGCGGCAGCACACCGCCCTCGCGAGGTGGCCGTGGTGGTATAATGAACCTGCATGGGCAAGGAGAAAAAGAGATGGTTAGGCCTCGTATTCGATAACGTAATTAAGCAAATGTCTGTGATCCTTGGACATTCATATTAATATAAATATACACATGAACATACCTTCTCCGTGTATTTTTTTTCTGTTTTTTTTGCTGACTCCGTAGGCAGCAAGCCAGGTCCGTGTTCTAAAATCAACGCGGGGAAGGACCTTCATTTTACTGCGAGGCGCAGTTAAAGGCGCCAATTTGTGCTTTTGAACTTGTTACAAATATTAGAAACAATGTCGTTTTTAAAACTAAAGACGAAAGACAAATGATCCTCTAAGTCCAAACAGAATTCCTGACATACAGGTAGTGTTGTTTTAATTTCTGAGTGGTGAGTCAACACACCGTGTATTACTGAGCTGGGAGACATTGCCAGGTGGAGGGGCATAAATCGACACTTGTGTGGGGTACAGGGGCATGACACCATCCGTCCCTCAACCCCTCATTTGTAGTAGTAATAATAATAATAATAATAATAATAATAATAATAATAATATTTAGCTATTATATAATGCTTAATACAAATGTCTCTAAGCGCTTTACAAATATACTATAACCCCAGTGATTGGATGCAGTCCTTGCCCGATAGCTATTAGAGTTTGGAAAGCTAATATGGCGTTGCAAGAAAATTGTGATTGATAACTGATATTTGCAATCGATTGCAACTCAAATTTTAGCAACACCCCACTTGTCTCCTAAATTTCCTAGGATTTTGTTAGGATTAAAGTTTTAACAATTGAATTAAGTTAACTACATGTATATCTAGCTTTTATTTCCCCCCTCTCTATCTCTCTCTCTCTCTCTCTCTCTTACTAATGGGGCGTTGCAAGAAAGGTGAGTTGTGATCAATTGCAAGACTTGCGCTCGATTTTGGGGATTTGCAATTGATTGCAACTCTCTTGCAACGTACGCCCCATAATTCTTACTAATTTGTTTGTTAGATTTGTTTCCTGAAAGATTGTTTTTCAAAAGACTTTGTATTCCTATACCTAGTAATATTGAGCTCAAGCAAGAGGAGGAGCACGTTAACACAACGCAGGCTTCAGTCATCCGCCTGGGTGGGATTGGAACCCAAGATCTTTGGTTCGACAGTCAGACGCTTTTACAGACCGACCTAATTCTGGCTAATTTTTTTGTTAGATTTGTTTCTTGAAAGATTTTTTAAAAAAATTGTATTAATTCCTACCTAGTGATATTGAACTCAAGTACATGGGCTCGATGAAATGAGACAACAGCGCCCCCTGGAGGCCAAGCAGGTTCCAGCTGGCTACTTTATCGCTGCACGACATCGTCCGAAGCCTCTCTCCTCTCATGATGCCGTCCCAAGTCTGAACTGACTCTCGGGTGGTCACTGGAATAGTGCCTTCCCCTAGGAAAGAATAAGACACACAGATCCAACATTTATTTCAATATGTGGGGCAGTGCAGGTGAGAAATTAGAAGGGAAGAATGAGACATGAATCCCCTCTTCATCTGAAAAAAAGGAGACATATCCAACATTTTTTAAATATCTGTATATGCAAGCAATGCATTATAATGCAATCTCCAAAATTGGCAAAGAGGATAGAAACCTATAACACAACACATATTTTTGTGTACAAATTGGACAATTTTGGTTGCATTTTTTAAAACTTTCATCCCCAATGGTTCATTAGAAATACAATTTCAACTAGTCTTAAAACCCCACTGCACTACTTATAGCTACTTGCGCCCTCTTTATACCAAACAATGCCTAAATGGTGAACGTGGGTCCCCCATGGTCCCCTTTGTCTTATGTTGATTGAGAGCTGATTTGATGTTATAACCACCTGCCAGTGACCTCGCAGGGGGGTCTAATCCCTCCTGGCCAAACTAGTGCAGATAGGCTCTAAAATATGTCAGAGTGAAATAATTTGTGAAAATATGGGAGGCAAAGCTGCTTCATTTAGACCAAAGTAGAAAATTGCGAGCTGCATTTTTTTTTTTACCTTGTTCCATTTTGGTCCTGAGTAATCCCTGGCTGGTTTTGCCAAACGTTGGTAGATGTTTGGCAAAGCCGCAGAAATCAATCCCATTTGGCCCCTCCTCGTTCTCGCCCGCGTCCGTCCGCGAGAACTGCGCCCCGTCTCCGCAGGGGGCGGTGCTGATGTAGAGATGAAGGCTCACGTCCGGTAGGAGGCGGAGCTTCCCGTTGGTTCCCTGAGTTAGGATGGTTTCGTTGGGGGTCTTGGCGTAAGCCTGGAGTTGATTGTACAGATACCTACAAGACAAAACATGAAAGGCGGTGTACATGTAATACAAAAACACCAGGGGGGTGTTTCACAAAGACTAATATCGACTTTAGGTTGGACTTAGCTATGGCAGGCCGTTCATGCCACTGTTTTCTCTCACCATTTACTGGCATTGGTCTCTCAAGGGAAGTACAAATCATGGTCACAAATCTACAGAATTTATATTTTTTTATAGTTCATTATTGAAGGAGAAAATATTATCTAAAGGTCATAATGGTGAGAGCAACCAGTGGTAAAAATGGCTTGCCGTAGTTAATTCCAACTTAAAGGAAAAGACCAGTATTGGAAACGCCCCAATTTCAAAAAATGAAATGGAAGCTCTTATTATGTGAAAGAATATGTTTTGACTAATACATGATGATACAAATTTTGCCGGGACACCGCCTACTAATTGATATATTTGGTAAATTAGTTTATCTATTGGTGTGTGAGAGATACAACGCACGTGTCTTGCACGTGTGCGTAGTTCCATAAAAATCTTTCTGTGTACAGTGCTTGTAACTTTACGAAGACTGGGTCAAATTTCTTATCATTTTGATGATTCCAGAACCTTGCGGTACACACCAATACTTATATGCTAGATGATCAACCCTTTCTGATCGATTCCACAACGTTTCTTTTACAATGCAATCGCATGACCAGAACTGGTCTTTATCTTTAATGTTGATCTTAGTCTTTGTGAAACACTCCTAAGAGGTATCAAATTTCAACTTCCTACTTTGCACTCATTGGAAGGGTTTTGATTTTGATATATCAAACATTTAACAGGGGCAAATAAACAAAATTCCAGATGAAGACAGGCCTAATTACCTCAAGAAAGCCCTTCTGGTGATAATCTCAGCATGAGAGTCGTTCACTGTTCGTCCTTCCATGCTCAGTTTGTCGCCTGTCACACACCGATTTCCTGAAATATAAAAGATTACATATCGTCATCATCCTTATCACCGTCGATCACCACCAATATCATCATTATCACCACAACAATCATCATCTTCATCATCATCATCATCATCATCCTCCTCCTCCTCATCATCATCATCACCACCATTATCACCATCACCATCATCACCATCATCACCATCATCATCTACACGACCACCACCACCACCATCACCATCACCATAACCATCATCATTATCAGCATCATCACCATCATCATTACCATCATCATCACCATTACCATCATCATCACCATCCTTACCACCATCATCATTATCACCATCATCATCACCATCTACACGACCACCACCACCACCATCACCATCACCATAACCATCATTATCATTATCAGCATCATCACCATTACCATCATCATCATCACCATCACCATCATCACCATCACCATCATCACCATCATCATCATCATCACCATCATCATCATCATCACCATCACCATCATCATCACAATCATCATCATTATCACCATCACAATCATCACCATCATCATCACCACCATCACCACCAGCGTCCTCACTACCACCATCATTCTATTACCTGTTCCTAAACTGATGACCATTCCCTCATCGTCCTCTCCCTGCTTCATGATGAGTGCTGCAAGAACCTTCCTACCGCTGATGGAGTCCGGAATGCTGGCAGCCAGAGAGTTAAACGTCTGGTGACTTAAGGCAGCGATGCGGTCATAGAACGTTGTTTCACCGTTGGATGAAGTCTAATATCACACACAAAACAAAAGACAGAAAATAATATACAACTTTCAATTCTAAAATGCTCCCAAGTGTACATTGTACATTGGATTGTAAACCCCTCTTAAATCTATCATACTTGATTATCCACATTATTTTTAAGGGCTTTAGTTTAAAGAGAAGGTTGAGTTCTGGGAAGAGGTGAACAATAATTTGTGAGCGTTATCATTCTTATTATGCAAGTGTGGAAGAACATCAGATAACAAATGTTCCCTGAAAGCATGGCTCTTCAAATGCTTTCATATTCTAAATATGGCATGTAACATCATACAAATCGGGACGGATCTTTATGCCACATGTTCGTGTAGTCCCATATACATCTTCCTGCATACAGTGCTTGTAAGTTTACCAAGACTAGGGCAAATTTCTGATCATTTTGATGATTCCAGAACTTTGCAGTACACATCAATACTTATATGCTAGATGATCAACCCTTTTCTGATCAATTCCACAATGTTTCTTTCACAATGCAATCGCATAACCAGAACTCAACTTTATCTTTAGGCACAAAGGGAGTGATCAATTATCAAGAATGGAAAGAAGACCTTAGAATAATAACCCAAAAAAATTATTATTATAAATTTACGTCATGCATTTTTTAAATAACGATACTCAACTGAGCAAAACAATTTAGTTTCCTGGAATACAAATATGCACAATTTTCATTTTTCAATCAATTCTGATTTTTCTTTATAAATATCAAACTTTCACTCAGCTTTGACCCATACACAAGTAACAATGCTCAAAAATTCCCTATTAAATCATGGGGGGGGGGGGGAAATCACAGACATATTTCTGGCTACTGTTCTTCAATAGGTCTTCTCATTCCTTTCATGTTTTAATCCTTGTTTACATTTTTCGATTCACGATGACATCCTTTTCCACTTTTGTGATCTTTCCTCTTTTCCTTCCTAAATGTATCACCTAATAAACACATTTACAAAGAGCACATGCATGTACATGTACAACCACCCACTACAGGGATCAGGCAATTGGACAAGTGGCACCATTCATTTGGAATAGACTGCCCAGTGACTTTAGAAACATTAAATGTCTTTAGAGTCCATTTCAAAGGAGAATCAAGCTGCTTCTTTTCACTAAGAGCTCCTAGGAACATTATTTGTTATGTGTCTGATATTTTTTTCCTCAATTTTCTTGTTAAAATAACACTTGATTATTAGTATTATAGTATATTGTAGCACATTGAGTGGTACTCTATCAAAAAGTGAGCAGTAAAAATACTTACGGTATTATTCTCATTATTTAACAAACAAGCAACACTTTTTGTTTTGATCATAATTGCATGGTTAATATATAGATGTAAAGCTCTGCTGTGCATTAGAAATGGATAACTGCCAGAATTGGCAGCCTGTTTGCATTTTGAATTTTTCCCATGCTTTGGGGCTTAAAGTTTCATTTCCTTAATGGCCTTTCTCCAAGCCTTTCAGTTTTCACCATCCATCCGGGGAGAGGCAACATACTTTTAAAAAAAATTCTTCTAATATCTCCTTTTAAGATTTTCCCTTTGGTAAAGGTATTAATTCTCATGAGCAATAAGCCAGTTTGTAAATACTATCTGCGCATAGGCATATAAAGGTCATTAATTCCCAAATTGTAAAACCATAGAGACGATTTCTGGTATCGAGCTCATGCAAGTTATGTAATCAGTATTCATTTATGCACCGACAGTACATTTATCTGATACAAAGGTGGAAGTATTCTTCTCAAGAGGCAAACAAAAGGTATTCATGAAACACCATTTCGGCAGTGATTATTCTAAAATGCGCAAGTGGGACGTATCCATCACGTAAAAGATCTGTGGGTATTTTGGGGTCAAGCCTTCCAAAGCTATTCACAAACTGGCTTATTCCCTCTGAGAGAACGTAAAATATGTTGGTCCCCTTGTTACTGTTTACAAGCTTTCTTAGCAGTCAGGTTAAACAACCACCACCACACCATCCATATAAGTCCTAACATAAATGAGACTTGACTTAATGTCTTCATGTGAAACAGGTCACTGAAACCATCGTCACATTTTCCCACGCTATGGAACTGGACATTTCATTTCCTTGATGGCCTTTCTCCAAGCCTTCCGGGTTTCAACATTCATCCGGGAGAGGCACAACACTCTCATATCTTTTCTCTAATATCTCCAGGGGGGTGTTTCACAAAGACTAAGATCAACTTTTAATAAGTTGGACTTAAATATGGTAGGCCGTTCATGCCACTGGTTGCTCTCACCATTGGTCTCTCAATTATGATCTTTAGATAATATTTTTTCCTTAATAATAATGAACCACCAAAAAAGGTAAATTCTGTCGATTTGCGACCATGATTTATAACTCCCTTGAGAAACCAATGCCAGGAATGGTTAGAGGAACTAGTGGCATGAACGGCCCGCCATAGTTAAGTCCAACTTAAAGTCGATCTTAGTCTTTGTGAAACACTCCCCTGTTAAGATTTCTGAGGTCTAGCTGCCCCAAGGCTTTGAGAGTCACTCACTAGGAAATGCATTGCCTTCTATAGCTTTCCTCTCTCACGTCCATTCCCCCACTCTCTAATGACCCAGGATGATGCCTGTTTGAAGGACACCAACTGGGGGGGCGTTTCACAAAGTCTTTTTTCAATGACAAATGACAAAAAACAGTGAAGTATCTGTTGATATCCAATCAGAAGCAAGGATTTCAGTAGCTTATAACACAAATTGCCATTTGTCACTGATGACAAGTTTTGTGAAAAACGCCCCCCCTGATGTAACTGTACTTACATGGACAATTGGCATGGGTGTAAGCTTCGGTTGAAGGGAGCCCTCAGCCACCAGGGTACGGAGAGCCATATCAGCCGCTTCTCTCCTTCCGTCCTTCTTGCTGCGACTGGTGACGTGTTGGAACCTTCTGCCTCCAACGCAGGCCGCAAACACAAACCTGGTCAAATTTAAATAATAATAATGATAATAATAACAGTGGGTTCTCGTATAGCGCTCATGTCTGTCAGACATGACACTCTTGGTGCTCGCGATTATTACCCTGGCTTTAGCACGGCTGCCATTACAGCGCTCTAGCATTTCAAGGAATTAATTCCTGCCAGCTACCCATTTACATCACCTGGGTTGAGTGAGGCAAATGTAGATCAATGTCTTGCCAAAGGGACAAAAACAGCAATCACTTTACATACATGCATTGATCAAGATATATCAAGTTTCAGACCCCTCCCCCCCTCCCCCAACAGCCAGACTGCACCCTCCTCCCATTCATCTCAATACCCCTTTCAACACTCCCTCCCCCGCCCCTGAACAGACTACTGTAAACCAGAGCTGTTTCATAAAACGTTTCATAGGAAACAAGTTTTAGGCCCTGGGACAGCTCAAGCACATGTCTGGACTACAAGGATACACCGACAACAAGATGGCTTGTTTTTCAAGAGAGCAAGAACGATGATCTATGGAAACCTGGAGATGCTGATCCCTAAAACCTCCTTTCCATATCCCTATACCCATATTAATCCACTGTGATACCTCTTTGGTACCCACCATGGGTAAATGGGGGACTGGATTGTTGTAGAAGATCAATGGAAACCAGTACATGCTGGATCCCCTTTCTGCCTACCCTCTAATCCCTAAAACCTCCTTCCCCCTCCTTAACCCCACATTAATCCACGTTATTACCCCCTTTAGTACCCACCTTGGGTTATGCGGAGGACCAGACTGCTGCAGGAGATCAATGGAAACGGGTAGATGCCTGGCTTGGGCATACTCGGTCAACGCACTCACGGGGTTCTTATTGATAGCAGCGAACATCTCGTTACTGATTGTCTGACCTGTCGATGACCCGATGATTGGTGCACTGTGGGAAGACTGTGGCTGGGGAGCTGGTGATGCTGGGATGGGGGCGCTGTTTACGGAGGCAGGGTTGGCGAAGGAGTTCGGGGGCATGTAAGGCATGGTGGTAGCACGGATAGGGGCAACCTGTCAAAGATTAGAAGAGCGTACTTGAGAAAAAAAAGTATTTACATACATGAACTTTCAAGCTATAACTTGAACTCTGATTGTATATTTTGTTTCATTGATAACATCAGTTTTTTCATCATCTCCCCTGAAAATAAAATTAGAAACGGAGGTACCAGGGTACCTATAAATATATTTCAGGAACAAAATTCTTGTCCAAATAGATTTTGTAAAGCCCATCTGTACTTGTTTACAAAAGGGATTAGACCGTCCTGCAAGGTCACTGACAGGTGGTTATCTCATCAAATCAACTCTCAATTAACATAAGAAAAAGGGGATCATGGAGGACCAACAGGCACCGATTAGCCATTGTTTGCTATATTAGAGGGCACAAGTAGCTATAAGTAGTGCAGTGGGGCTTTAAATCATTGTCCTTGAGAATAAACTTAGAAACGGAGATAGCTTTTTCTTTTTCAGGAATTTTTTTTTGGTTGTGCTGCAATGCTTTCTTCAGGGCGCACACCTCTTCATTATTTAAATCCTTAAATTTACTCAAACTTCCAGATATTCTTTCTCAACAGACTTTATTATTTATGTACAAACTCCAAAATGATTTGCTACCAGTAACGTTTTATGACAGTTTTCATTTGAACTCGGATGTCCACTCCTTTAATACAAGAAAAAAAAACGACTTCCATCTACAAAAATTCACTAACTCATTTTTGCAAAATAAATCAATCAGATATCAAGGTCCTCACAAATGGAACTCCATGTCAAGTTATTTAAAGGGTATTAAGAACCACAATGCATTTAAACTTAAACTGAAAAGAACAATACTTGCCACTTATTGATTTATTGAAATACATAATTGATTCATATATTTGGTTAGCATGTAACATTATTATTATTGTATTATCGTATTTCATCGTATTGTATTGTATAGTATCTGTATGTTTTTATGTTTGGGGTTGCTTGTTTACAAGTTTTTAACTTTTTTTAGCAATCCCGGTATTTATAATGATTTCATTTGTAATGATTTCATTTTTATGTGTTTATCTTTTGCCGAATAAATGTGAATTTGAATTTGAATTGAATGTCCGAATAGGTTTTTGTAACAAATAACTATTTGGAGCGATTTGATGCCCTCGGCATTGAGGGGAAAGATGGACAGCAAATTGACACATACCTGAGTAGGAATGGTTGGTGTGAATGATGAGACAGGGATGAACCCAGGGCCGGGTCTTCCTTGATCCCAATTCTGCAGAACCGTCCTAGGATCAGGAGGAAGAATGCCACCCTGGTGGTTTGGGGAACCCATCGGCTGTGGCATGAGCACTCCAGGTGCCCCCGTCACCATGTTGACATGGTTAGGAATCTCCATCGGTTTGGTCGCACCGTTCATCTCGATCGGTTTCTTCTCCTTGTTGATCAGCTCGACCCCTTTCTCGTTGATGTGCCATGTTGGAGGGCTGTCCGTGACCTTAGTGATGTTTCCTCGTTTTGCAAGGCCATAGAGCGAGGGGTTTACATCTTTAGCCTTTCCTCTGTTCAGACCTACATTATGGACGATCTCCAGAGTTCCTTGGGTTTGTTGATTGCTCAAAGCACACAAGACCTTGATCTCCATGTCGGGCGAGGCGAACATCAATGTGGCAAACTCCATGGGTATCCCGGCTTTAATGGCTGCTTGTAGATTGACCCTTTCATTGTAGATGGACTGCCGGTCGTCGTTGGAGCCTAGGAGTGGTTGAGGACTCTGTGGGACATGCTGGAACATCTGTCCAGGAACCCCCTGGAACTGCTCTATGTGTGGTCCAAAGTTCACTATGTGAGGAGCAGTACCTGGCATAGGAGAACTCATCATTACAGGAAACTGTCCAGGTTTCTGCTGCGACTGCTCTGGCGATTGCTGTTGCTGATCAGTCTCTAGAATTTGTCTCCCGTACGGGGTGATGACCCACATAGGGGGAGACTCACACACTTTTCTTACAAGTCCTTTCTTTTGCATACTAAACAAAGTTGGGTTGATCTCCTTCTTGGTACGGTAACCAAGTTGCTTGGCAAGATCGTTGGAATGGATTGACTCTACCTTTTCACTTAACGCCACCAGTAACCTATGGTCCATGCCGTTTGGTGTGTATGGCTTTGCGAAACTCTGTTGCAGTTCGTGTGGTGGAGGTGGCGGCTTTGCGAAAATGACAGGTTGTTCGGAAGTCTCTGAGTCGTCGCTCGAGCTGGAAATGTTGGTCGGCGAAGGCATAGGGTCAACACCCGGCACGGAATGAGTGCCGTTGTAGCTGGAGAGCGGGGGTGGGTAGAGCTGCCCTGCGTCTATGGATGTGGAATGATTGACAGGATGACCAAAGGGCTCAGCAACGGGAACATCGCCCCCGCTGCCTTCATCCATGAAGTCATCTCTCTCCATCCCACCGCTGCCACCAGAAAGCGCTTCTTCAGCCGTTTCTTCTGCTTCCTGCAGGTTGTCCCCATCCTCTGCAGTCGCGCCATGCAGAGGGCCAACAGTCACCTCGTTCTTCAAGCCCCATTTTGGAGGTGAAGCAGACACCTTCAAGATAAGGCCGTTCTTCTGCATCCGATATAAGGTCGGGTTGACGTCCTTGCGGGAGCGTCGTCCCAAAGATCGCGCCAATTCAAGAGTTTCCATGGATCCATTGCTTTCTTTTAGTTTGTTGAGGATGCTGTTGGCCAGTTCTGTGTTTGAGCCCATTTTTCGCTTAGAAGAACCCTGAAGAAAATAAGAAAAGAAAAAAATTGTTAAAACGATATTGAATACAACAATAAAAGGCCTTTCCCCCTTAATACAGAGATAAAACCTGTTTAATTCATTTATTCCCTCATTTGCAGTACATTGCAGAAGGTCTCTGAATACTACAGAGTCATGTTTAAATATTTATTTCATCATGAATCATGTTGAATGAAATGCATGTAGTACAGGTGATCCTGGAAACATGTTTCTACATGCAGGAGTGGGTGTGCATTGGTCTTTAAAATGCAGACCCTCTATGAAATCATTACAAATGAATACGAATACGAACATATACATGTAGAAACCCTACATGAGAATGCTACATAAACCCTTTCAGGACAGGATTTTATTTTAGGGCTGAATTGATCATATATCTTTCTTTCAATTGGCAACAATAATATTTTACTTCTATCACTGCAGTGATAAAATAAAATGCAACGTCTATAAACACATGCGAGAATGTTCTGTAAAAGTTTTTAAATAGCTGGGTTTTTATCTCTAATCTCTTATTGAGTTGCCAATTAAATGAGTTGGAAACTTATTTTCTTTTTCGAAATTCCTATTAGGAAAATAAACATCAAATGCAATACAGTCCTGAAACAAAGAGGGATGCGGTGTGTGCAGAAATTTTGCCCTTTCTACTCCTTTATTTTTTTTTTTTATTTTTTTTTTTAAAGAGTTATTAAGCCAAACCACAAACAAATTATTTTTCGCAAATGAAATGAAACTTTTAAAATGAATGAGTTATGATAGTTAGTATAAACAATGGGCAAATTTGTATGGCCGATGCACATGCATTAAGAATGACAAACAATAAAGGCTGCAAAATGTTTACTGAAGACTACAATCACAGTAACAACATAATGAAAGATACAGATACATGTAAATTAAGCAACATGAAACCAGCTTTATTCAATCACTCGTTTCCTAATTTAATGTGGCATTTTCATAATGAAGAGGCCCACATTGGTTTAAACATAAGAGACCATGGGAAGGACGAATCTCCTCGACAGCCACTTATTGCTGTGACGTCAGCATCATAGTTAATTTCCTCAGGGGCCATACGCACACAAATGTAAATGCATGGGACTGGGGGCGGGACAGTCATCCTGCGCAGTCAATTATTCCTGTGACGTCTGCATGATAGCTTGGTCAATAAAACATGGGTCTCATTCGCATGAATATTTCATCCCCTAACCAGGTGGAATTAAAGAGGTCAACGTTAATTCAAATGCTGATAGAGTAAGCCATAACAAGGGTACTCCTTAGGGTATTATGAAAATTCACATGAATAAACTAGGGTTGATTCATTACAAGTTCCTCAGATGTTTGAAATTTTCATACAGCGAGCATGATGAAAAATGCCAGGCATAAAAGCCTTGTCTTTAGTCTCAGGGGCACCATACATGTCACTAGTTCTTGAATACATGCCCAATCATATATTTACACAAAGACACTCACAAAAACAAGTGATATCAGGAGGAATGTGTATAATAGGTATCATGTTTTCAAAGGAACTGCTATGGATTATATATTAAATCTGTCGTAGAAATTCTTACACTGAATGGTTTGACATCTACTTTAGATCATGGAGTGTATTAAGCAAAGATGTGAGAGTTATTTTATACACTGACTTTAGTACTGTACATGTATTACACAAGTAATACATGTAGCATGTAGGCATGAACGTCATGCACGGTTGTCCATATACATGTGTGTGCATAGATCGAATGGCCATATTAGGAATGAAAACGTAGGGGTGTAATCATATCGTTTTTAAACGTACAATAATATCTTAATTGAATGACTTTTCAACATTTCAATAACATTCTGGCCTATATATATATTGTTGTCAGAGACTTTTAATTTGATTGTGACACTGACAGTGTAGTAATTATAAGACATTATAGTTGCCAATCAGAAGAATGATATGTGATCAAAGTCAGCCCTAATATAAATCCTGCCCTGAAATGGTTAACATAATATTCTGATTTGTCTAAGGGTTTTCTCCAAAGAGTCAGTATGATGTCAACTCAAGTTTACATGATGTCCTGTTAGTTAATGATGGTATGCTCATAACACACTGTTCTGAACTGTGCTGAGGCCAGTGACTGGTGACCTCTTCTTGTCTGTATAATGGCTGCTTACGGTGTGCCAATGCTACTGATCTATACATAGCATGGGGTTGCAGACTGGTGAACATGTATCTTGACAAGCCAATATGCATGTACTAATCATGAAAGAGTGTATGTGACATACTAATAAGTGGTTTCTCATTAGAGAGACTGTTGTCGATTTCTTGCCTGAATGAATAACCTGTGAATGCACAGTATAGTTGTGAGAGGGGGTATGGCACCACTCACATGGCCTGTCAATACAGAATGGTGACCATCTCTTCTTCACATAATCAATATTTATAATGTAAATATAGCTGTGAGAAGAGGCAAACACCATTCAGAATGATCGAGAGCGGCATACAAATATAACTGGTAGAACCTCAAGGAACCTTCATATCTTTGGGATGAAAGAAATATCATTTTAATACATTCCTAAGTACAGGGACCTTACTTTTAATGACATAATTCAAATACATGTATTATTTCGAGAAAATTAGTCTTTTATATTGTTTCAGCTGGACAATGACAATTCTCACTACACACATTAAGAAAGGCCAAATATATTTCCATTTCCCCCAATGTTTACATCTTTATTGAAGAAGGTAAATTACAAGATATTAAAAGAATGGAGAAATAATCCTTGCTTCTGATTGGTTATCAGCAGATTTGTCACTGATTTTTGTCATTTGTAATTTAAAAAAGGCCTTGTGAAACAGGTCCCAGAAGCCCATTGATACAAGTCAACGCCCTTTTTGCTTCAACCCAACAATATGTGTATGATGATGTCTATAGAAAAACATGAAAGGAAATGAATAACCTGGCCAGTGGTATTCAATATATAATGACCTTTGCTTTCTCCACACATCAGTATGTAAATGAGAAACACTTAGCAATGAGCATGCGGGGTTGCAGCTAGCCTACGGCTATACCACTAGTCTAACAAGTCTCTACAGAGATGGAGAGAGATGATCATTCTCAGAATATGACGGACAGGCCTTGTCTGAACGTTTCCCTTGCCATGAAAGACGTTTCCCTTGCCATGAAAGGCATTTTCCATAATTATTGAAAGCTTTTTGGAGGTTTAAAACTGAACAGGCAAGGAGAGGTGGGGTTGGTATGTGTAAGGTTATTAACCTCCTCCCCTCCCCCTCCCCCCTCTCCCTCCTCCAAGCACTTGGCCTATAAAATATTAAAATATATTGCAAAGAAAAAAAAACAGCATCATTAATCCATCATCCTGGTTTACATCATCCATTTTACCCATGCTATATGGGGGTGGACATTTAATTTCCCTTATCACTCTAATTCTTTTTTGAAATATAGTTCAGTCTGTATATATGCATATTCTTGTCACGATTAAAAACTACTTGTATAAAAGTACAACAATATATACCATTTCAATTTATATGATAATTGTAAACTACACTGATAAATCATGTAAACATCACTTCAATTTGCACTAGTGAGCAAACTAGCTGGCATTAATCAAATTGTACAAATGCATTTATATTTGCATGTACATGAATATAAAAATAATTTTCAAGGCTCTTTTAAACAGACCCAAATTGAACCCATTTATCTTCTCTTTCTATTCATCTGTACAAGAACATATTATGTGTGCAGCATATTAGTTTACACAGTCAAGTAATTCATTTTCACGCACTGTGACTGTGCTTGACATAATTATTAGCCCCAATAAACACTCTACTCTAATTAAAGTCCCTGTCAGAAGTGAAAGGGAAATAAGATTAATAATATATCAACGGAAGGCTAACAAGCCTTAGATTACAATAATATCCATTAAAGTCTAACCTGTCTAAAGCAACCACGCAAGGGAAACACAAAGAGTGGTCTTTGTACACAGGTTCCTTCAGTACATTTTTTTAATGAGAACCATTTTCAAGGGAAACAAAAAATGTAGTCTTTATAGACAGGTTGTCACTAAAGCACTTAGAGACATTGTATTAAGCGCTATAAAAAAGCAAACTATTATTATTATTATTTGATTGATATGCCATTTTAGTGTCTGTCAACGGAGTAACAGCTCTCTGAAAACTCTCTGAAAAGTTTTAGACCAAAAAGCTAGCTATTGACCTGATGGCATTATCTTATGTGGAGTACGCACAATAATTTTGCATTAATTAAGCACAGCTCACCACTTGAGCTAAAAAGGTCGATCGGCTCCACATGTTACGACTTACGACATCAACTAAACTGCGGAAAAATTGACCCCTGTTGACCCGTAATTTAGAAGGGTGCGGAAAATGAGGTCTTAATTTGCTTTTGCGCAATACTGAAAGCAAATGTATTTGTTATTCCTTTACACTTGTGTTCTATTCAGCGATCCATTGATTATAAAGTTGTATTTTCATCGGTTAGGGTCTTTAAATTTGACAGCTCTAGATATCCGTTACACTTTGTACTCTGGTAACAAAGGCAAACCCTTTTTTCCGAAAAATCATTGAAAGCTTTTCATCCATGTCTAACCTTAGCTTCTGTCTCTTTCTCTGTCATATTTGACATGAGTAAATACACTAATACAAAACCAATTACATTTGATCAGCAGGTGGGTTATAAATGTTCAATTTTTGTTTTGTGTGTGTGCATCATGCAAACAAGACACTAACTAAGACGGGTGTGGAGCTGATCTACAATAAAACTTTATTTTCAAAAAGCTTTGTCAGTTTGTGCAGAAAATCTCAACGTTTCTGACCTTTTTTTGTCCTTCTTTTTTGTAGAAAATTATTTTATCACAACTTCAAAATGATTATTTTTTAATTGATTTGACAGAGTTGAAGCAGTAATTAATTTTTCTTGGAAATCAGGCTAGTCATACCAAAACAAGATTGAGCAGAAAAGAGTATTGAAAGCCAAGAGCAGCCAATGCGCGTCCAATTATCAGACGGTATAATAACAAGGTGAAGGGCTATTTTTGTTACATGTGCCGTGATATCAAAATACAATGCTCTACAGTGTAACGTTTCAGGGAATCATTTGCACCCCCCCTCCCCTCCCTCCCTCCCTCCCTCCCTCCCTCCCTCTCTCTCTCCCTCCCTCTCTCTCTCTGAAATGTAATTTCCCTGCAATTCAGGGTTACCGTATAGCGAAAGATGTAGGCGACAGAGCGAATCCCATTTGCTAATTAAAGCTACATGAATGTTCTCCATCCCAAAATAATTATGCTAATTGCATTTGTGTGAATGTATATTGACTATTCATGTAACCCTCCCATGCAAAATTGTGAATATTTTTCACCAAATCCATGGCTATATGCATGGACAATGAAAAGAAACCGTATGAGCCTTATGAACCGAGCCGATTAGTTGCACACTCATAAAAGAGTGCAATTACTTTATGGACATAAATTGATGCCAAACATACAATTCTGCTTTGTATGAGTAGTAGATGAGTGTCTTAAAGGTAAAGATCAGTTTTGGAAAGGCCTCCTCTAAAAAAATAGAATGGAAGCTCTTATTACCAATCATGTGAAAGAATATGTTTTGACTAATACGTGATGATACAAATTTTGCTGAGAAACTGCCTACTAATTGATATATTTGGTAAATTATTATATCTATTTGGACCTGATAGATATCGGGCTGAATTCTCTAATCCCCATAGACTTAATACAGGTACTACCCGGTTCCAGAAAGCAATGGGTCAAGTCTACAATGAGATAATAATTTTAATAACTTAGAGCTTCTGAGATGGAAAAAATAAAGGTGTTTCTTCTTCAATGACGAGGGTATAATTCCATGCCTATGATTATTTGTACACTGAACTGTAAATTGCATGAATATTGTATGGAAGCGATATGTGCAGGCACATGCATAATACATCACATGGTGGACTGCAATCAAATTGTGTATGATTAATGCTTCAGTTGCTTTGCTCGCCTCTCAGCGAGGCCACTTGTTTGCCACAAGTGCACTTTTGCACAAAAAACAATGCTATTTGTATGGCACAGTTTGTAGCATTTTAGGGAAAGGTATGAGCTGGCTAAGAGCTATTGTAATATGTTTTTTATACACTCATTCTATCGTGAGAGACATGCTACTACAACGTAGGTGTGTTTACATAGAGATGTATCATTTTAAAGAAGGCTATGAGCTGGTGGTGGGAACATGCTTTTTGTACACCCTCTTGATGGTGATCGAGAGACTGTATGTTACTACAGCATGGTATGTTCACCTAGAGATGGAACATTTTATGGAAAGGTATGAGCTTGCTATTGATTGAAAGTTTGAAACATGTTTTTCATACACTTCTGCTATTGTGAGAGACAGTACGTTATAACTGCATAGTGTGTTTACATAGATATATATCATTTTGGGGATGAGCTGGTGGTGGGAACATGCTTTTTGAACACTCATTCTATTATGGGAGACTGTATGTTAACAACAGCATAGAGTGTTTACACAGAGATGTAGCGTCTTAGGGAAAGGTGTGAGCTGGTGGTGGGAACAAGCTTTTGCGAGAGCGAGGGAATGTTTGCGTTAGGATGTGATATGTAAGGAGAGGCTGAATATAGCAAACAACGTTGTTTCACTTTCGAATTCCATTTCATAGAATTATGATAATCATATGAACACCCATGTATCTCCTGTATCTTTAAATCATCCCCCTCCCCTTCTTTCTCCCTTTCTCTTTCTATTCCTGTTTCCACCTCTCTCTTCATCATTCTCTTTTGTCTATCTGTCTTACGGTCTGGTCTCCCTAAACATATGTTTATCTTTTTGTCTAGACTTGCCTACAGCTGTCTACCTATTGTGCCGCCACCCCCTCCCTCATCTTTCTCTCTATTACCCTCATCTCCCTCTCCCACTCCCTCTCTTTCACTCTTTCTCTCTACCCCCTTCTCTATCCCCTCTTCTTCTCCCTCCCGCTCTTTCTCTCTCCCTCTCTCTCTCTATCAACTCCTAGTCTACCTTTCTCTATGTTTCCTATCTCCCCCTCTCTCTCTCTCTCTCTCTCTTCTTCTCTCCTTTTTTTTTTGTGTGTGGGGGGGGGGGGGGGTTGCCTGTCTCTTTCATATTCCACCTCCCCTCCTCTCTCTCCCACCCTCTACCTGTATATCACCCCTCTCTCTCCTTCTTCCAGTCTCTCGCTACCTCTCTGTCCTCATATATTCTCACTATATCTATCAGTCCCAAACCCACTCTCTCTATTTATATCTCCCTCTCTCTATATCACCCTCTCTCCCCCTCTATCTCTCTCTTTCTGTATCTATCTCTCCTTCTCTCGATATCACCGGACCTCTTTCTCTATCTACCTGTATCTCTCCCTCTTTCCATATCACCCCCTCTCCCCCCTCCATCTCTGTCTTTCTCTATCTACCTCTCCTCTCTATATCACCCTCCCTCTTTCTCTATTTATCTATATCCCCCCCCCCCTCTCTCTCTCTCTCTATATGTCACCCTCTATATGTCTCCATCTATCTATATCTCTCCCTCTCTATATATATCACCACCCCTCTCTCTCTCTCTCTCTCTCCCTATCACGCTCTCTCTCTCTCACACACACACAAACACACCCACACACAGTCCCTCTTTATCCCTCTGTTCTCATTCATAGCCTCAATAATCTATCAACGTCTCTGTCTCTCTATCTCTCTCTCTCTCTCTCTCTCTCTTGCTCTCTCTCCATCCCTCCCCCACAGTATACTCCCACCACACTGCCATGTTGCAGCATGTACTCAATATAATAAATTGTCTCCTCCATTATTAAACAAGATTAATGAAATTGCATCAACTAATTCACATTATTCAATTATGATACGTGTGGTGCAGAGAATCCCATTGTTAAAGCATATCACCTTAATCAGTTGTGCTGCACGAATCGCTCAGTGCCAGCTATGGTACATTGTGTGGTTTAGATGTGGAAAACTGTCATAAGAGCTCCGGTAGAATACAGTGAAAACATTAAAATTGCCACAACGCTATCGCACTTTCACTGTGCTACCGAATTCCCAATGAGCCTACGCAAATAACCATATTCTCACACTGCTCTAAATTCAGTAGAGTGATTTTTTAATTTTTTTTTATTTGGGGGTGGGTAAGGGTTGTCTGTCTTTTATCACTACATGTACATGTGACAATAAATTCATGATAAATTCTTAAATACATGCAGTATAATAGCTTTTGCTTTTATAATTTAGCATTACTTCCAAACAATATATTAGTTGGTGTACTTTGTTGATAGTAGCGCTGGACTATAATAGTATCTGTAGAGTCTTTTAAGGCAAGTTTGAAGTATTTTTTGTTTACCGGTAATAGTAATTTATAGGGCAGTTTTAATTATCTGTAATGTTATTATTAGAATTATGTATTATTATTGCTGTATGTTTATTTTATGTTGTACCTTCCTTGTATGTTAATTTATTATTATTATTATTTTATCAATAGTGCTCATGGAAAAGAAAATCCTTGTAGTACGTCATTACACTGCTGACATCATTACATTAAGTGACTATGGACTTCATGTGCTCACAAGTTGAATGCATACATTAATTAACATGTAAGTTGATAATTACATGAGCTATCGAGAGAAGGATAAGTGCTTTTCAATCATTTCTCTTCATGATCGTGTCTGTAACCGGGTACCAGCATGTTACATCCATCACACGGCCACTCCGGAAAGAAACTGTGTTTCCCGATCACTACGAATGCTTCACTTGATCCAAGGGTGCATTCAATCAACACTTTTTCTCCCAAGAAACACAGTTTTCAAAGACGTTTAAAACACGGTTGCGTTCAAGCGATTTTTCGTGTGATGAGCAGTGGCTGGGCTTGAAATGAGCGAGAATCAGCATTGATGACAAATCACTTGAACGCTCTCCCGCAGTAACCGTGTTTTTTTAACGGCGTTTCGATTTGTGATTCGTGTTTGTGATTCTAGCTTCAAAAATTTGCTTGAACGTACCCATGTACAATCCAAAGCAGGAATTTACAGAACGCCAGTAACTAGATGCCTAATCAAAGGTGCTGATTATCGAGACTGACAAATCACAGAATTATCTGTTCATGTTTCATCTGGGTAAGACGGGTGGTGACTAATTGTAAGCAAGGAGGATTAGGTATGTCATTAGTAATTGGGTTTTGCAAGTGGATAGCAGGTCACAACAGGAAAGATACCCGAGCAGAGCTGCCAACCTTGTATGGCCAAAAAAAATTGAATTTCAAGCCCAACAAAAGGAAATCATTAAAATGAAACTTACAACCAGGCGTGACATCATATCATCTTCTTTTTTTTTTCTTTTTTTAACAAGAGTTTTCTAGAGCATGATTTTGCATGCTAAAGAGCTCATCTTTGAGCTTTTCTAGAGCTAAACCTCCCTCTCTCTAGTCCTCAAATTTATCTTCACCAATCTCTTCTGACCATGCGTGTAATTATACGAGCCATATTTTGACCCTCATGCATGCATCGCACCCCGGTCGGTCGGTCGGTCGGTCGGTCGAGCGGAGATCTTATTCAGCCCGTGAGCGTGGTGTAGGCTTAATTAGCATTTGGATGCATACTGAAGGTCGCATCCACAAGCACTTGATCAGAAAATGCGTCATTCGAGTCATCCATCGCATTACGCATCAACGATCCACTAGACATTTGCAGATGTGAGAGAATATCAGGTGGTCCAGTGGTTTGCTCACTGACTCACAATTGAGAAGGGGTGGGTTCAAATTTTAGTGTAAGGTGAGATTTGATGAGAGAGGATGGTCCAGTGGTTTGCTCACTGACTCTTAGTTGAGAAGGAATGGGTTCAAATCTCACTGTCAGGTGACACTTGATGAGAGAATGTTAGATGGTCCAGTGGTTTGCTCACTGACTCTCAATTGAGAAGGGGTGGGTTCAAATCTCATTGTCAGATGGCACTTGATGAGAGAGAATGTAAGGTGGTCCAGTGGTTTGCTCACGACTCTCAGTTGAGAAGGAATGGGTTCAAATCTCACTGTCAGGTGACACTTGATGAGAGGATGTTAGATGGTCCAGTGGTTTGCTCACTGACTCTCAATTGAGAAGGGGTGGGTTCAAATCTCACTGTCAGGTGACACTTTGTGAGAGAGAATGCAAGGTGGTCCAGTGGTTTGCTCACTGACTCTCAATTGAGGAGGGATGGGATTCAAATCTCACTGTCAGATGGTTTTTGATGAGAGAGGATGTCTTTAATACAAGGTATCTATTGATCACCTGACATTCCCAGATGTGTCAGGTGGTGAGGAAGGATGTCTTTACCATCATAATGTGCATCAGCAATTCATTTGCATTCATTTGCAGTCATTAATTTGCATTCATTTGCATTTGCATTCAATTGCATTTGCATTCATTCATTTGCATTTGCATTCATTTGTAGTCATTCATTTGTATTCATTTGCAGATAAAAATTAATGTTGTAGGTTGGTCTAGTGGTTCATTCCCTCAATGGAAAGTTTGAAGATTCAAATCTAACAGGTAGCATAACATGCATTATGATATGAGCCATCCTTCACAAGACTTGGTTTCTAGACATTCACAAGTGTGAGAGGGTTTTGTGTTTTGGTCGAGTGGTCTATTAACTTGACATATTATCAGGGCCTTTGTTGAATCCTTGTAGATGTAAGCTTTAGTATGTCACATTCTCAATAAAACATAAATCGGGACAAATAAATTTGTCACATGCTTCAAAATTACAAAACTTGGTATGGTAAGGGTATGAATAATTTAGTTATTAACTGTAGGCCTAACTCAATCTTTAAGAGAACAGTCATTTTACCACGTCTCATGGGTTGACCTATCCCTTTAAGTACGATGCAGACATGATATGATAACTAATACATCACCCTAATGCTATGCAAATCAGATCGTACTTTCCATAGGTCAGCTCTGTGTTAGACCTGCAATATTAGCATGCTATATAGGGGATCGGGGTTTGCATTAACAGCAATAGCTGTAAATTGGCATCGCCAGCAACTAATACATAGCATCAATCATTTTGATTCTATCAAAAGGCTTTGAATACCAACATTTTTTGGGAATACAAATTTAATATAATAACAAAATTAAAAAACAGCATTGGATGGATACATGATATAGGTAATGAGTGAATTTGGAAATTAACAGGAAAAGAAATGAAAATGAAAAGAACTGAACCCTTTCATTGCTTATAAATTCAATATTTCAATATTTTTTGTTTTAAGAAGGAGGGGGGGGGGGGGTAAAAGCCACTGCTGGCATAAAGGATGTGATTTATCATAAAATTGTCTCTATTGAAATGATTTCATGTGTATTTCCACTGTGACAAAATAATTTGGTGCAAGGAAGTAGTCTGCTGCTGCTGCTATAGTACTACTACATGTATACTTACTACCGTACTACTACTTCTACTAATTTCTACTGATACTAATGAATAATAACTTTGATGATCCCCCTACGTTCAAATATCCAAGTGTACAGGTAGTTCTTACCTTCTCCTTTTTATATATTCTTTTATTGTTTAATTGTTAAATGTTTTTTCTACACATTGTTTGTTTCTCTATAATTTGTATGATGTGTTCATACATATTGTATTGCATTTTCTTGTTTTTATCTCTGCATGTGGAAATAAATAAATGAAATGAATGAAATAATAAGAAGCTAAACAAATAGATTCCTCCGCGCTAAATTCAAAGGAAACAAAATGACAAAAATATCCAGGTATTTGCAAACACTGCTATGGAAATGAATATGAAATTATGAATCCTTCCACATTTTCATTTTTTTAAATTAGAAATATGAAAAAATCACTGCTCCGGTACCTTTAATAATCTGACGCAGGTTAAAGCAGGGAAGCGAAACGCGTCGGCCCAGCGTGTGAAATCAATTAAGATGCTATATTGCAAGCGACGACACGTGTATCTAGTTATTACCTTCCAAGCTATAGAGCAGATACATACATTAAATCCCTCAACAACAAAAATGTGGATGTATAAGCAAACTATATGCATACTTCAGGATGTGAATATTATTTTTCATGTTTTTGTAAAATGATTGAAAGCGTGAATACGGTGCGGCCAATTTCTTGCTGCTATTACCTGCAAATATGTATGAAAACTATGATATTGAAACTCCAACCATCAGAGAAGAATCAATATTTAAATAATTTGTTTTAACACCCCTCCCTCCCTCCCCCCCCCCCCATCATATACTTTCCTTGCCAGCTAATTCATGACAAATCATCAACTTTTTGTATTATTATTATTATCATTTTCAACTTTGTTATTATTAGTAGTAGTAGTAAAAGTAGAAGTATTAGAGAAATGTAGAAAAAAATTAATCAAATCAAAATCAGAACACAACTATTTATCATGAGAATAATTATCATGCCAGGAACTATATCTGGGGATATCAATTCTTGAAATAAAATTGAAGATAGCAGAGAACAACCATCAACAGGAAGTAGTAAAGACCTAGCCAAAACTAAACAGGATATTCACGTTGAAATATATAAAAACAAAAACAACTACAAGAAGCCAAGAAACTAGCAGTCCTTGCCACATACATATTATTAATTGTTTCTGGCAGAGCTATTATGCTTTAAGGGGAAGTCCATCGTGATATTAGTTTGGTTTTAGAAGCAAAAAAATGAGAGGAACCGGTGAGTGGAGGTTTCGGCAAAATCCAGTTTAAAAAAAAGAAGTTATGAATTGTTTAAGTTGACATCAGGGAACAGAATTAGTAATACTGTGACGTATCTTGCCAGCTCCTCTCCGAATTGCGCAGTGCGGAAAATGTCCTAATCTTTCATATTCTTAGTTATTGATGATGCAATAGATTTGAATCATATCTTCTTTAAAGTACATATATTTTTAAAGGGAATTATTTTTTTCCTTCTGCTAATAGACCATAGATCCAAGCAAGTATAAGGCGGGGGGGGGGGGCATCTTTATTTGCTGATATCGGAGGTGAAAGTCTGACATTGAACTTGGATTAAGGAGGTCAGCCAAGTTGGGAAGCGGCAAAAAAGCAATGCCAAGGGAACGAATAATGGTCTTGACGTGACAAGCACGATGCTCTGTGATAAACAAGAAAGGAAAAGAAAAACATCCCCTGTTGGAAATATCTGACTTTCTTGAGAAAATCTGGAATGAGACGAACACAAAAGGACATTTTGATACTGGTGCTTACAGCCTTAGAGGCATCGAGACAGACTGAGAAGCGTGAGAGAGAGAAAGGGAGGGAGAGAAGAGAAGTGAGAGGAAGGGAAGGGAGGGGGGGGGGGGGAATGAGAGAGGGGGGGGGGGGGGAGGGGGAAAAGCAGAAAGGATAGGTTGGGTTTTAAAAGGAAGATGAAGAAGACAGTGATAATAAGCAAAGAAAGGGATAGAAAACTATTAAAGATGAAGTTGAGTTCTGGTCATGCGATTGCATTGTGAAAGAAACGGTGTGGAACCGACCAGAAAAGGTTGATCATC
>JAVYIG010014999.1:0-38361 GCA_035222895.1 Strongylocentrotus droebachiensis | reverse complement strand
CAACAATTTGAAACAGGATTACCCCCAAATTACATGGCACCTGACCACATACCTTACACATACATCAATATATCACAAATTATTACTTATTTCTTTTTTTTTCTTTCATAGATTTATTAAAAACCATATATTATATATTCGATAGCATCATTATATTGTTCATTGTATATAATTTCATATCAATAATGCGACTTGGATAAAAGTACATAGTTTAGAAAAGAACATTCTATTTGTACTATAATTCCAAGGTCTAAACATTTTCGACCTTCTTTCAGATTCTGTCATAGTTGACGAAAGGGCGCGTGAACTTGGTTAATATTGCTGAATATCGGGCTTGAAATTTAATACAAGTCAATTAAGAAGTAGTTAATATTATATGGCAGGCGGTGATATAAGGACTCACAGTGCCGACGATCTCCGATCTTAGCGGAGGAGAGATAGTTGTATATCATCAAAATTCACAATCATTATTGTAAGTCAAGAAAATCAGACGATCATAAGCAATATTATACCATAAATAACACAAGAGGGTAGTATCCAAGTTTTAAATTCACTGTCGTGTCGTGTCGTTTCATTACATCACGTTTTTTGTGTATCAGATCTTATGGGTGACCGACCCTCTTTCATCTTCACTGTAAGAACAATGCCCTTACTGACACACGTTACGACTTTGTCAAAGACCTTGTCAAGAAGCTGATGATATATATTAAAATGACCCCTTTTTATTATGGTTTCGTTTGAGAGTGTAAAATTAAAAATATAATACAATATTTCTTTTTTTTTAATTAACTGTCAATGAAATTGATGAAGACGAAAATATGTTCCCTTTGTGACACATGGAAGGTTTAAAGTTATATCAAAATACAGTTACCAACGCCTTCCTTTAAATCTTATTCGGCTTTGAATGTTGATAAATATGTTGAGGTATGATGTATCGAGTAATAAACCGATATCAATCAATATTACATCACCTAGCCATCAAAACGAGGAGACCAACTTAATTTAAGCTCATCACAAAATTATGTGCTGCCCTCTCCTGTTTATCTCTCATCTTCTTGTCGTAATATTACGTCGCAAAAGTTTGGAAAATACCGATATTTATTCCTTATTTAAATTTTCTGCATCATGTATAATGTTTACATTTTATGCATGACTTGACTAATAGGTCAATGTCAAAAAAATAAATAAAGGATCCCTGTTTTTCTATTTTGTTTAATATGACCTCTTGTTATGGATTAATAATCATGTTTACCTGACCCCCCCCCCCCCTCCCCCCGGGTGGAAATTCACAGGGAAGAAACAAAACGGAATAGAACGCGCAGTGGGGTCTTCACGGTTGCTCCGTCAAGAAAGGGCTCCGTCCCATTCCTCCCCCCCCCCCCCCCAAAAAAAAAAAAAAAAAAAAAAAATAAATAAATAAATAAATAAATTTAAAAAAATAGTCAGGGGATAAAAACATTGCATTTAAAAACTAAATAAATTTGAATACTTCTCCACTGAAGGCAAGTGAAGATTGGGCAAAATAATATCTTAAATTCTTTGTCCCGTCTCATGAAATAACAAACTACGACTGAAGCGAGTTGATCGCAAGTTCGCTATTTGCAAAGTCAAAATGCATTCTGCGATTAATATCGAATTCAGTATTATCGATTTTCATTTATAACAACCCTAAAACTCGTGGACCTAGGCCCTCTTTAGTATTTTTTTGCGATTTATCTGAAGCAAGTCTGCAAATTGATCATAAACGTATACAATCCGATCTCTTTGTAAAAAGGTGTATGGTTCAACTTTGTTATACGCAGTATCGGGCAAAAGTTTTTCTTTCTTTTCACACATCAGGCGCGGATCTACGGGGGGGGGGGGTTTAGGGGGTTTAACCCCCCCCCCCCCTTGGGCGGCCAAAAAAAAAAAAAAAAAAAAAAAGGGACAAAAAAGAAGAAAAAAAAAAAAAAAAGAAAGAAAAAAGAACGCACGCTGGAGAGAAACCCTTTCAAGTGCAAATATTGTGAGAAGATATTCAACTCATCTGGTAACTTAACCAAACACATGATAACTCTGATATAACTGTGTATTCAACTGTTACTTGATTTAAAAAGACGTTATCATGCACTGCTTTTTATGGTCTCCATTGTGTTAATAGATGCCAGGAAAACATCACTTATGGGGTTCAAATAAACACCCAAAAAAAATCGGCTCGCCGCTTCGCGGCTCGTGGACGATGCTCCGCATCGTCATTATTTTGGTCAAACCCCCCCCTCAGCAAAAAGCTAGATCCGCCCCTGCACATTCTTGTTTGCCTTTGATCTGGTCGGTGACCTTTAACTCTGCATGAGCGTAAAAGTTCAATAACTTGTCTCTGTATAGACGCAATTATTTCACAATCCAATTGCATTTTTATTAATTCACTCAAATTAAAAAATTTCCCTCCGATCACATCTACTGACTTGGCACTGGAATACAATGCACAATACATTACCACTCACTGTTTCATTTTTTTTATCAGTTCGAGTTTTTTCCTTTTCTCCTTGGCCATCCTCGCTCGCTCTTCGATCTTTAAGTCGATGTACCACACTACAATACCTTGTTACCTATATTAGTTGATGCAAACTTTCTCATTAGATTAATTGTTTAGAAAATGACAAACGGTCATTCATGTTGGCAATTTACCTATTTTTTGTATTGCATTAATTATCGCAAATTAGCTATAGGTAAATTACAATGTAACCTTTTGTGGGTATAGTTCTAATGGTACGAAGCTCATTCTCCGATTGTTGCTATAAATCATTTTATATCCCCTATCAATATCACAAGGTCGGGGGATGAAATTGCTTAGAAATATATTTCAACTGTAACATTTGACAATTATTATTACATTATCCATCGGGCTTAGAGTAGGCTGATTGGTTTTAACAAGTGCAGGCACTAGTTTCTTTGGGGGAGGGGGTAGGCACGAAGCCACGAGGGGGGGGGGGGGGCTTGGGGAGGCACGTGCCCCTAAATTTACAAGATTGGTTGAACTTTTTTAGACCCCCTTTTTTTTTACCTCGATCGATTACATGTATGTGCCCCCCCCCCCACAAACATCAAACTCTGGCTACGTGCCTGGGGAGGGGGGGGGGGTCGAACCCACTCGGTGATAACAAATAGAATTTACATGGGGATGGTTCGGGAGGTGTCCTCTCATTTTCCTTTCTTCTCCTTTCACACTCTCGCTTTTCTTTTCTCTCATTTTCGCCATTCGATTGGTAGACGTGCCCCCACTGGTGCCCCCATGCCCTCCGAACTTAGGCCACTACCCATCAGACAAACTAATCCAAGCTCTGATCGATGGACCTTCCCCTTCACGCTTCAAGGGGATTTAGCGTGTAATGACATGATTAAACCATGAATTAATCAAGATCGTGAAATCTATATGAGAATGAGACGAGCCCAGGAGAACACTCCCAGCATACCCATGCTTGCATTTAAATGACGTTTGAAAAACTGATGACAAAAATGTAAATAATATAATGTATACATGTCATCATAATAACACGAATGATTCGAAAAGCGAAATCAAATCATTAAGCTTGCTTAAGCCAACATCTTTAAAGCATTTTTGAATTCTTCTAAATTTTCTTCACGGTGATTTTGAACAATGAAATGTTATTTTCATATAAGATTCCGGGAAGCATACAGGGGCATAAAGAAAGAGAGAGAGAGACGGGCGAGAGACAGAGGGGAGAGAGAGAGAGAGAGAGAGAGAGAGAGGGAGAGGGTGAGAGGCCGGGAAAGAAGGAAAAGGATGATAGAGTGTATTTAATGAAGAAGAACAAAATGGTGACATTATAATATCAGTCACGAGAAAAAAAGTCATTATAATACTGTATCATTCCTAATGTTAATAGTGTATCATTTCCTTACTTACAAAAGACTATTCGGTTATTACTCACCCAACGAGGATACCGGATGCATGCAAATTGCACACCTTATATGGATATTACAAATAATCTCTTGTAATTGAAGTAAATTTATCCTGACACACAGTCATGCACGACTTATATGTATATTAAAAATAATCTCTTGTAATTGAAGTAAATTCAACTCTTTCAATCTATAATCTATGAAGTGAATATACATTGTATCATTAGTATTGCTTACACCAAATATAATGCAACATTCGAGAAAAAATTGTAATTAGACCTTTAAATGTTGCCTTCTTTATAGTGATTTCCTCATTTTCAAATAAAATCTTTCTTTTGTAAGAATTAAAATTAAATTAAAGTAAAAACGGTTAAAATCCGGTTATATTATTGTAACCTACATTTTAAAAATTTCTATACATGTATATAATTATGAAACCCAGGTCATGTAACTTTCTATACAATTAAGTGAGAAGTATCTTCTTCTTTGGAGTCCTAACTCATCATGATATCATTTCTTTTTTAAAGAGAGTTCTCTTTCTTTAAAATAAAATATACATGCGTTATACTATGTTTCACAATCATTCAACTTTACTCAATAAGCTGAAAGTGAAATATACAAGTTATTTATGAACTTGAAAGTTCGTTCGATGACCACCCCCCCCCCCCCCCCTCCTACACCAACAATTGAAATACCACACAATTACGATTTTGACTAAAGATCATAAGGGAACTCAACCAAGAAGATTTAACATGTTTGCTTCCGGGTTTATTTCTTTTTTTACTATTTGATATTCCATTTTTTTTTAATGGATCGAAGTCGGATTGTAAAGTGAGTGTGTGGTGGCTTTATGAATGAGAAGGAACTCTTCTTTACCAGGAAATGAGAATTACATGTATTCATATCCGCAGTAGCAGGATATCAAATAGTATGTACGATCATTAGACTGTACTTAGTACAATGTTCAGTCCCCTCCTATTGTACAGTCAGATGCCCCCCCAACCAAAAATACTACTATACTAATAATAATCGTGTATCCAAAGCAGAGCCATGGTGTGTTTTAATGTGTTTTTATTTTAACTCGCATTAGGTTGAATTTATAATTGCGAATTAAAAAAAAGAAATAAGTGATAAGTGATAATTAACATCGAAATGTTTTGTGTTTCTTCTTCTTCTTCTGTATCTCTCTCTCTCTCTCTCTCTCTCTCTGTCTGTCTCTCTTTTTCTCTTTCCCTCTCTCTGTTTCCCCTCTCTTTCCCCTTTCTCTCCCACGCATATTTAATTCCATTTTATTTCAGCAAATGTATGTATAAAATACCGACAGTTATATTCAGTTACTCCCATGATTTTGTTCACGTTTCATAATGTGGTATAAATGTTTCTGATAATGGGCATGAACCCCACGGTTAAAAGCGCACGTAGGCTGTGACTTAACACGATATTAGTGCCCTCATCGTTTTCTGCGGCAACTTAATTGTGGGCGGATCAATACACAATAAATACCCAAAGAGACGAGACAGCAGATTATTGTTTGGCTGGCTGTATGCCATACGAGTCAATAACGAGCACTGGTCCGAAAGAGGAAATAAATAAGCCAATGTAAGAGCATAGGAGGAAATAATCAGCTATAGCATAAACAAACCATTAGCACTAGGTAATACTGTCACATTTTCCCTGTCACCCGAAGAGAGCAAGCGAAAAAATGATGTTGCATTTGACTTTGTGCTGCAGTGCAGCTTTACTGGTTACCATCGCCTCCTTCCCCGGGGTGTGGGGCAGGGAGCCAGAGGAGAGTGGGGTGCATGTCGACACCAGCAAGGCTCTCTTTTTAAGGGACAGACGCGATACAGCAACACAAAAAGGGATTCATAAAGTCGGACGCGACACCATTATCGACATCGTCTCTGAGAAGACATCGTCATCGTCGTCGGCATCGGTTATACATGCCGGTGGTGAGAGGGGGAGGGGACGGAGGAGTGGTGATGATGCGGTGCATAGTAGGAGCAGACGAGCAACAGATTACAGCTCATCTGATGCGGCGGCTATCGTTGCTACGCACAACGACGGGAGGGGTAGAGTGACACCAGAAGCTGCTAACATGAAAACCATGGTGAGCTGTTAATTTGAATTTTTTTGACTGATGGGGGGGGGGGGGGGGCAAGAAAGAGAGAGAGAGAGAGAGAGAGAGAGAGAAAGAAAGAAATGGGGTTATTTCTTGAATATACATTGCCCCATCCTTTTCTTTTTCCTCAAGATCATGTTGTGAATTATTTGTGAAAATGAGATAATGAGAGAAAGAGGGAGAAAAAAAAAGATACAGACAGGCAGACAGAGAGATAGACATACCCCCCACCTTTGCCCTATCCTAGAAGGTTTATGTCGAGTATATATCAATAATTTTGAAAAAGTCTGTATTCTTCTAGAATGCAGCAACATTTTTCTTTTTTTAATGGAAATAAACTACAATTAGAATTGCAAATTACTTACTTTCAAGTAAATTGAACTAATTGAGGATGGCCATTAAGTGCTTGACATGAAACTAAAGATACAGCGGTCATTATGTCATTTTATCTCCTCTTCTCTTCCTTCCTCGGTTTTGAAATGTAATTATTGATTAAGGCACAATATGAATGCCATGTTTAACCATTTTTGCATATATATCATGAATAAAATGATCAAAGGCCGCCGCCCGGCGACCCTCTCTCTTTCTATTATGATTATGAAAAAAATAATGTTATCAAAGTACGCAATTGTGAAAAGAATAATAATTCGATAAAACAAAGAATGTTAGAACAAGAGATAACGCTTATAATGGTGGGAGGAGAGACAAATTTCAAGTAAAAAACAGAAGCATTTCAAAGGTAAATGAGATTGATGCAAACTCTTACGATATAATGGTTAAGGTATGTCAATGTCATATTTTATTCAAAGATTCATTTTTTTCATACCAGAATAAAAGAGTATATCTTCTTAAGTAGACTAGGTGCACTAATTAAAGTCAAAACGGAACATCACTCAAAGACGGAAACACAGGATCCGGTGAATGTTTATGCTGAAGAGCGTTGACTTCTCGTAATGATGCTAAAAGGCTTAAAAGCATTTTGTAATTGGGCCAGTCCAAGCTATTTCGTCCCATACGTTTAATAAATACCGACCACGTCTAAAATGTCATGGTACATGTATCTGATGACGGTATCAAGCCAATAGCGAAACTAGAGCTTGAATTGAAAAAAAGGGAATCAAATGAATTAACATTTACTGTTAATTTATGTTCACGATAATGTATTATAATTCAACAATAATTGGTACCATAATGTTGGGACCTGATGCCCAAATGTACTTCGAAAAGCTTGCGAAATGTATTGCTGTAGCTCGTTCACATGTACACCAAATCGTGTTTTTCTTATTCATAATACATATAGTAATTGCTAACGACGCTTTCCCTCTTGCATGTTCTTGTACCTATGGATATATTGGGTCCGAACTTTCGTCAATGTTAACTTTCTAAGGATGGAAAACACGAACATTAAATTGAAAATGTGTAGACGGACCTCCTTTTCAGATTCAGAAGTAAATTGGGGACCTCCAAGTTCCCGCCCCTAAATGTCTTAAAAGTGCCATTACGTTGACTCATAGATGCATCTTGGCTGATGCGTGATCCAATATGTATATTATATCCTGCATCAAAAATGTATTGGTTTTGTATTGACTGACAGCTCTTTACGTTACTATAAATATTTTAACTTGCTTTAAAAAAGTACTATATTCAAGTGCCTCCAAACATCAGACCTAATATCACCATTATGATGAATGTAATAATTAATCTAGAAAAATGTATGTAACCTTGAAATTTGTTTAAACAAAGACTGCCATTTTAATATTAGTCTAGAACTGAGTGTAATTTAATTGCTATTTGAGTTTACACCTATGAGAAATAGTTCACATCAAAATAATAGACCTTTCGGCTTTCTACGTTTGGCCCAGTAGCGGATCCAGGGGGGGAGGGGCCTTCCCTGAGAAAAAAAAAATTAAAAACAATTAAAAACACGTTAATTTTACCTTTATTTGAAAACGCGCCCCCTCCCCTGGTGCTCAAATGGGGGGTGGAGGGGGGGGGGGCAAAACAAATATAAGTGCTCATACCCCCCCCCCCCCGCCCCGCATATTCACCGGCTGGCTGTTTCGCCGCTAAATATTTTCTCACGAATTGGTTCTCCTCTTTGGCCCCCTCCCCTGCCACCGACTGGATCCGCCACTGGTTTGGCCCATGCATAAAGTCTCGTGTCACGCACTCCCTGGATTCATTATTTATTATCGTATAAGGGTCACGGCTTTCAGTGAATAATTTAACGGGTATCTCCAACAATCCACGTCAAATGTCAGTTTGCCTGTATTGGCTTGCCATTGCAGGCTTTTGTGTATTGTGTAATGAGCTGAGAAGTGATCGATGGGGAGAATTAATATTAGGGGGTTTGGGGCAAAAAGGTAAAATATCAGTGTGTAGTTATCTTCCCATAATCGACAAAGGTCTAGCTAGTAATACATTTGTGGTTCATAATTAACAGTTTCTATCGTTACATTTTGTTCATTCTTTACTTTTTCTTTGTTTATGTCCTTAATTGAATAATTATTGGTGGAGGCGCGATAGCTCAGTCGGTAGAGCAGTGGTCTCGTAATCCGGTGACCCGGGGTCGAAACCAAGGCGATGCGCTAGTGCCATTTGGTAAGGCATTAATCCTCATTACCGGTCGGCCGTCTGGTTGTTCACTAACAAGCATTTATGCTTTCTTAGCAGTCAGGTAAAAAAAACCACCACCACAATAATTGACGAATTTCCAGTTTTTGAAGATTGTATTTAGATTTGTTTGTCTTTATACGTTTTCTTAGGTTCAACTGAAGGACAATTTTCTGAATAGTGTGTACCGGTATTGTATGTACATGTATATCATAATCATTGTCAATATGTTGTTACACTCTTTGTAAAATGAGATATTGTGGAAACCAATAAACTATTTACATGTATCTATTTGTTTTGCACACCACTCCCGCATCATACCGTTCATCATAATCACAGAGTCATTGTGCATGATTGAATAGAACTGAATAGTAACAAAGGACATCATGGTAACAGTATTCGATGTTTATAAAAGTTGAATTTTAATATAGCTTCTTTTTTTTTTTGGAGAATACAAAGAGCTAAATTCTACTTTTAATTACTCTGGTTAAGCGGAGCTTCCATGCATTAAAAGGACCTCATTCATTTAAAGACCTCCCGCACTTCGCAGAAGCGTTTTTTTTTTGTTTTTTTGTGTGTGTTCTTCTGATTGTAAAGGGTATAGACGAGCCTTCATATCTGAACTATAGATAAACTTGTGTTTAGTACGCTGCATTTTACCTATTCCGGAGTAATCAATCAACCAATTCAATCAATTTCATTATTTTCACAATGCGATAAAAAATGAAACCTATAATAACAGCAATGCAGTAAAGATATACAGAAATCCATCAAGAGTAAAAGATACAATACAAAATTACAATAGATAGAAATAACAAAAAACATATCAAAATGTGGAGGGACAAACAAAGGCGAAAAGCCTATCACAGGCTTGTCCCCGGAATATATCATACACAATGATAAAAGAAGTACGGATAGTTAAACACACATCCACCAATCGCTTTAAAAGTACAAAGAACTTTGAGGGGAATTAATTGTCGCCCCCGCAAAATAGAATTAGACAAAAAAAAGCCATCAACACCAGTTGAGCAGACATGACGACCTTGGCAATGTAAGTATTTCTATTGATATTGCATTATTGATATTTGCAATTTCCTTTGTGTAAAGTTATATTGTTTATTTAAAATGTAGAGCGAAAATAGCGTGAACATAGTCTAACAAAAGTAATTTAGAAACACGGCCGGGGTTATAATCGATGTTATCATTTCATTTTTATAAAGGTCTATATGGAATGGAAAGAAACACTAATTTTCAGTTTCATTTATTTCTCCTCAAGAGATCATCAGATAAAAATACATATATGAATGGACAAATGTATGACAAAGACATAATATGAATTATAACAAGTGAGGAAGGCAGTGGTCGAAAAGGAAACAAACCTTGTAAGAGGTCAACCCTTTAAGAAAACAAGATATACAATAATTATGTAACATGAAGTTTATGATAGCTTTATTATCTGCTTTGATATATAAATTCATAATGACCATATCAAGTGTTTTATTACTCGGTCTTGACTGTTTTACATTATATAAGCGCTTTCTTTCCAGTGAATAAGGCGCTATATAATTTGCAACTATCATTATGATTACTATAGAAAGAATGCGTGAATATAAGTCCTCAAGCAGGCATGAAGAGGAATGTTTGTAGAACATCTCTATGAATAGTAAATCTCTCTCTCTCTCCTGCCCCCTCCCCTCTCCCACACCCCTCCCTCCATCACACTCAATAGATTATAGTCATGCTGTTGTGTCACTGCCCAGTAAATGGTAAATGATAGGGTCCAATTCTCACCTATCCATTCTGATTTTAGTACATGTAGGTACAGCTTTGGATTTAAAAAAAAAAAGTTGTTTACAGTATCAATGGGAAATATTTCCACTAAAGAAACACTTACTCACTTGTGCTGGTACAGGGAAGGATGAGGTAGAGGTCATATACCTGTAATTTGACGTTTCGAGAAGGTCAAATTGATATGTGATAGTTAGTTAGTTAGGTCAGTGGCGGATACGTGATACAGTAAATTAGAGCAGACTTATGAAAGTTGAATCCCTTAATTCCAGTTCTATTCGCATTACGTGGAATTGTGTTTATTTACAATTTGAACATTGAGTAAACGTCATCATCGGCTGCACATCGTCATCAACATCATCATCATCATCATCATCAGCGATAACATCAAGAACAAGAACACAACAAACACAAAATCAATAGAAACAGCAGCAGATATAACGACATAATCATCATCATAAACAACAACAACTTACTGATAGAGATGGCAATACAACACGATATCCTAAAGAGTTCATTTTTAACTCTCTTGGCGTTTGAGATTTATCATGCATTGCTTTAATTGTGATATTTTTGTGACAAAATATTCCCTCGGCCTCCCCATTATTTATCTTCTTAACTTATTTCCACATATTAAAATGAATGACCTACAGCCCACATTGAACTATTAAATATATATATATATTTATATTAATTATCATAATTATTGTTATTCTCCTTACTAAATTTGATTCTACCTTTTTGTTTGCATCATTTAACTTTTACTGTACTTGAATATCATCAAGGATTTTCTTGGTTTTATGATGTTCAATGAAATCAGATACATCGATATATTGCACTCACATGGTGATGGTATCTAATTGTATTCATCGAAAGCATGATATACCAGCTCATCGTAAAACACGTTATGTGATATTGACATGTGATCTGTTCGAAAGGAGAACTGATACATAGTGTTTGGTTACCATGGTTACATCCGAAGCAGTTACTCTTTATTGTATCCAACTATACGTTGCAAAGACTCTAAGCGGTCTAAATTAGTCTTTCAAGCACGTCGCACGTCAATCTTTAAACCAGTGTCGCTCATCTTCCCACTAACGCATTGTCATGTTTAGCAGGCATCTTTTATTTACTCGTCGTCAAGTGTAACGCTTTTTACTTTCCATTATCTTTCTGAGTTTATTTAGCCGCCTGTCGTCTGTGTGTTTCCCCGTTCTTTTATTTACTGAGGATTTTTTGTATTTACTTACGTTTCTATTACCCATAAAGAGTCTCGTTAAACACTGTAAAGCTGCACTAAAGCGCTGCTGGTGGAGGTATATATTATATTCATTGGATTTTTCCTAGATTCAATTCGATTTTGATCAATCATCTCAATTCGAATATTTTGTTCCTGTCTGCGCATATTATAAGATCGTCTGGTAACAGAAAATGGGTGTGGCATTTTGCTGTTCTGATACCTCAGCGAAACATGTGTGATTAATGATAGCATCGCGCTCAAATGTTGACGGATGGGCACGCACACGAGGCGTTTCAGTTGCGTCACTACTTGCGCTCATCAAGTTCGTAAAGGCAATTAGCCCAAACATAAGCTAATAAATCAACGCTATGTTCGTGCTGCTCATCTTGCATTCAATTTTTGTACGATTTCACTCTCACATCGCGCGTCAAAGACCGCACAAAATCACTGACACCGACGCAGTCGTACGTCAAGCAAAGTGACGCCTCATAATCTGTTGCTTCTTTTTTTCCTTACGCGGTATCTAACCACTTTTTTTCATCCGCCTACCTTCTAACATTAAAATCCCAATATTTGTGATTTTAATGAGTCCTTTTTTAATTTGTTAACGCCCTCCATTGCTGGTATACCATGCCCGGTGATATTTCTTAGCGTTTATTTTGTTCTTGTTTGTTCACCGGCTCGAGCTGTCAACCTTTTAAAGTGTTTGCTAAGCGTGAGATAAACTTCCTCTCTTTCAAATAACGTTTCCCACAGATCTCTAAAATTGTAACACCAAAGGAAATAACCACGAGGGTCATTATTGATAAAAGAAGCTTTCTGTACCCTTTTTTCATAAGGGTGTTACGAAGCACTGTCACTAATCAGGTTTATCAGACAATGTGATACTTTCAAAGAGATGATAGTGATGTGTAGAGCTCATCCTCCCTCCTCCCCATCCCCCCATCCCCCCTCTCTCTCTTTTTCTCTCTCTCTCGCTCTCTCTCTCTCCTTCACTCCAACCCTCACTCCACCCCTCTTCCCCTCCCTTTATAATGTCTATGTCCCCCCTCTCTCCCCCTTTCTCTCTCTCTCTCTCTCTTTGACTCACTCTGTATCTTACTATCTTTCTCCCTTCTATCTTCTCCTATTTCTTCGACTCTCTTTTTCTCTGACTTGAACATGAAATGCAAGTCAATACTTAGCAGCATGTTCATGATTGAAAATCCATAATTTGCAATCAATATAGAGTCCACGGCATATGCTGTTTGTACATGAACTCTATGATATTATCTACAAGTCTACACCAGGGAGGTATGAGTTGAATAATTCACATCTTACTGTTTGTACCACACTCCCTTAGCCTCAAAATGTTGTCTGGATATCCTTTAATTTCATGGTATGCGGTATGCTGTAATGGTTTCAATGAGCATACAGATTGTTAAAGTGTAGTATACGTCAATGTAAGTTGATCAATGGCATTGTTTGAATGTAGACATTCCCCACTTCCTTGTTTGCAGAAGTTATTGTCATCGGTCTCAGGCTCATAAAATAGTGGAATGCGAATGAAATTAGAATTTTCTTTAGCAAAGAATCATTTAACTACAAATGTATCTATCTGGGACAAGAATTCTTTTCCCAAAGTGATAATTTTGATGTTTGGCCTGCCTTCTTGAAGTAAAACACATAATTTTTAATAAAAAGGCAGTAGTACTCATCGAAGTGATGGTATTATTAACTCGTATTACATACACTTTATTGACACCAATAATACAATTTTTCTGTTCTTGTCATAATCCCCACCCCTCCAAAAGCGGGATTGTGATCACTTTATTGTACTATCTATGTAGCATACAATGCCTACTGTTCTTTTTGTCTCTCTCTCTCTCTCTCTCTATTTTTCTCTCTCGCTCTCTCCCTTTTTTTCTTCTCTCTCTCTCTCTCTCTCTCTCTCTCTCTCTCTTTCTCTGCCCTTTCTTCTTGGCCATGTTGTTTGACTGTTGTTTGATTTGTTTTTTCTGTTTACAAGGGTTAATTCAACCCCCACTCATGTCCACATTTGAATGTTGATGTACACTTTCGCTCATATATAGTTGGAATATTTTTGTTTTACCCCAATTTGTGGAATTATTTTAAAAATAATTTAAAAATAATAGATCTAGATAATAGTATACATTCTCAGATTTTATTGAATAATAATTTGACAATGTGTGTTTTTATATCAATACTTTTTATCATTTTTGATATTCGAAATTATTTATCGATAAATGTATCTTTGTTATACTTTACGTTTCACTGTTTGAGTGGAAATAGATTTGAATTTGATATTTATGAATTAAATGAATCGGATAGGGGCTATAGTGTAAACTAAATATGAATTATCAACTGTTCTGTTACAATACGAATGTTCCATGCTCTTCCTCATGTTTTTAGCGTGTCTCCTTCTCGTTTTTGTCTGTATGATATCAATTTAGTTCAAGAGAGAAAGTTTATGATTCGCCTCCAGGTTTACTGTTAAGAACATTCATTGTAATGAAGTTTACACCCCAAAAGCGCCTCGAAACACTTTTTATAGGAAGTATAATATACTTCCTATAAAAAGGAAGTATATTCATCACTCTATAAAAAGAAGTATAATATCTCCATTTATTAGATTCTTTTCAATTATATTACATAATTCTGTGCTATTCAATACATGTTTTCTCCCTTTTGGAAGACATTATTATAGGATATTGCATTTCTTGATGTGAATCAACTTCTGAGTTGCCTCGGAGAGGACGTAAAGCAGTCGGTCTTCTGGTTGCTTACTACCAAGCATTAATGCTTTCTTATCAGTCCGGTAGAATCACACTCTTTTGAGTAATTATATTTGCCTTTCGTATGTCATTATTTCGGGAATATTTGCTGATAAATATTTGAGACCTTTCTGTCTATTTGTTTAGCTTGCATTTTATGGGTAAATCTGAAACATAGAAAATAATTGTGTAGCAAACTAGAGAACAGGAATAAATGTAAGTTTTAATAAAGAGGCAAATTAACAAAACAAATATTTGACAGCAGATTTCCGATCATTGTGTCATGATTGTGTGTAGAGCCGGAGAGAGAGAGAGGGGGGGGGAGGGGTAGTGAGGGAGAGAGAGGGGAAGTGAGGGAGAGATAGGGGTAGTGAGAGAGGAAGAGAGAGGGAGAGAAAGAATTACCTATTTAAATTTATCATTATTTTATACTATAGTCCCTTACAAATTATACAAATTGAAATAGTAATGAAAATTCACTAGAACTACATTCTCCTTTCTATTCATATGATTATTCTACTGTGTACCGATATCTGGTCAGTATAGTTGATATATCTGCGTACTTGTCTATCTGTCTGTCTACCTGTATTATATTATTAAAGATTTGTCTACACAACGATTTCTGTCTGTGTTGCCTGTTTATCTGTGTATATGTCTGTTTCCAATATGTATTCCTTAATTTTCGTTAAATTATTTGTAATGTTTTGTTGGAAACAGGAATAAAATTGAATTGAATTGAATTGAACTGAATTGTCTATCTTTGAATTTTTTATTTTATTTACCAACAGCAATACAGTAATACATTTCAAACAATGTGTTTACATATACAAGAACATAAGCTATTGGTTGGTATAAGGAGTCAGATAAAAGCACATGTGCTAGTCGAGCCTAACCCAAGCTTAACAAAGTATTTTGGTACAAATCAGTTTAGAAAACGTAACCAAACAAAAATATTGGATTTTCTATTACAATCGATACTTTAAATAATACGAATACTTAACAATGTCTTACAATATACAAACTGATATCGTAAAATATAACTTTTGTACATTATTATGCAGACTATTTAACTTGATATTGTTCATGATTTTGTTCAGCAAATGACTAGTAACAAAATCCGAATCTTTGTCTCTGTTTGCTATTGCTTTCCTTCTATATTACCATGATCATTATTTCCCTTTCTCTCGCTTGGTCGTCAAAATAAAATACAATCATGCATCGACTGAAAAGAAAACAATCAATATTTAAATTTTTTGTGAATTCACCTACCCTAATTTTGCGTACTGCATATTGACAATGTTACGTTAGTTTACATTTCCATGGTTTACTCCACATGAATTTGATTACGGTCCTATATTTAGGGGGCAGATCCCAGATTTTGTAAAAGAGGGGGCACAATATTCCGAAAATATTCTTTACAAGCACACCAATGTGATCAGAATTTTGTGTGTGCTCCTTTTTACTCAAAATGTGTCTCCTGTTCTTCTTTTTCTCATATCTTCCATTATCATATATTTCTTGTTGTTGTTGCTATTATTAAAATAATAATTGTTATTATTATGATAATAATGATTATTGTTGTTGTTGTTGGTGGTGGTGGTGGTAGTGGTGCTGTTGTTGGTGTTGTAGTTGTGGGGGGTTTTGGGTGGCTGTTCTTGTTATTGTCATTTCATATATTTCTTTTGATCTCTTCGTTTTCGACCATGCAGGAGTGGGACGACACCCTGGCCTCGATGGCGCAGGAGTGGTCGGACGGCTGCCTCTACGAGCATGGCAACCCAGCCAACACCTCACCCTTCTTGGCTGTGGGCCAGAACCTCTACATCCGCTATGGTCTCTCTGCCCCGGGGACCCCTCGCGATGGGACACGGGCCACCGAGGCCTGGTACAATGAGGACGTGTACTACAACTATGCTGATAGGTCATGTCAATCCGGGGAGCAGTGTGGGCACTACACACAGGTAGGTAGACAGAGAACGAAGTCTGTAGACTGTAGTATAGGGAAGATTAGGGGCGATGGTGACCCTGGGCCCGGGGACCCCTCGCGATGGGACCCGGGCCACCGAGGCCTGGTACAATGAGGACGTATACTACAACTATGCTGATAGGTCATGTCATTCCGGGGAGCAATGTGGGCACTACACACAGGTAGGTGGACAGAGTACGAAGCCTGCATGTAGACTGTAGTACAGTCAAACCTGTCTATAGCGACCGCCCACGGGAAACACAAGAAGTGGCCTTTGTAGACAGGTTCCTTTAGTACACGTTTCAATGAGAAACCTTTTTCAAGGGAAACAACAAATGTGGTCTTTATAGACAGGTGGTTTTTGTAGACAGGAGGTCACTAAAGCAGATTTGACTGTATATACAGTGCGTCCCAGAAAAAACGAAACCGAGAAGTATCGATGTTCTATCATTACTTAATCACAACTATAATTAATGAATGATACATATTTGGAAAGCTTAGAGTCTCCTCTTTTATGTGATGCTACTCAGATAATGCATATTTCACGCATGAGTGATTAAAAGCAATTTAAAGGAAGGAAACCAAAAAGACATTTGGCGGGCGGTATCTGAATTTCGAAGAAAAATTCACATTTCTAGAAAGTTGAGATTCTGCCCTTTCATTAATACACCTCAATCAGGAAAAATGAGCGAGGAATGACAAAGTTCTGTTTGTTTAAAGTAGTGCTTGCATTTCCATAATTTTATTAAATGAATTCGTTTTCACTGGCTGCCTGCCGTATCAATAAACGAAATTAACAAAAGACTTAACTCCGTTTCGTTGACAATCAGCCGTAGACGAGAATCTTCATGCATGGCTGATTGTCAACGAAACGGAGTTAAGTCTTTTGTCAAATCTGCTTTTTGCTACGGCAGGCACCCAGTGAAAACGAATTCGTTTGTTAAAATTATGAAAATGTTAGGGCTACTTTAAACAAACAGAACTTTGTTATTCCTGGCTCATTTTTCTTGATTGAGGCATCATATGAAAGAGCAGAAAAAATTAATGAAGAAATATGAATTTTTCTTTGAAATTCAGATACCGCACGCCAAATTACTTTTTGCTTTCCTTCCTTCAAATTGCTTTTAATCACTTATGCGTTAAAATATGCATCACGTGAGTAGCATCAACTGAAAGAGGAGACTCTAAGCTTTCCAAATATGTATCATTCATTAATTATGGTTGTGATTAAGTTATGATAAAACATCGATACTTCTCGGTTTCGTTTTTTCTGGGACGCACTGCATAGGGAAGATTGGGAGCGATGGTGGCCCTGGGCTCGGGATAATTTGGGCTCCTCCGTCTTTGAGGACTTGTAATTCTTTGTTGTGTCACTCAATGATAAATGCATTTGGTATACATGCCCATGCAGCTTGACTCTTCCTCCTATCAAATATGAAAGAGCAGCCATAGGCCTATATAGCTCCAAATATAATTGTAAAACAGGGGTAGGGGAGGCTTGATGCTTAAAATCTGCAACAATCCAAATGTTGTTGACTGGAAAAGAAGGGAAAATGGGAATTTCATTCAATTTATCAAGATTTTATATTTTAATTACTTATTTGCTATCCTTATTTCATTTGATTCAGAATGTATGGGCATCGACGTACGCAGTGGGTTGTGGACAAACGTTCTGCACCGAGGCAAGAGATAACGATGGCAAAATATTCGCTAATGCATGGCTCGTTACTTGCAACTACGGTCCTGCGTAAGTTATTGTTTTGTTTATTGTTTTTTTTGTTTAAAGTACCATGGGCGAGGTCAGAAATTCCATTTTGAAAGATTTGTTCTTAAAATAAACAAATCAACTATAGAATTCGATAGCCAGAATAATGGATTATGAATCGGTACAGTAACTGGCAATCAAAACTGTCAAGACTATTAACTCTTAGCAATGTGTATTCATACTTTGTTGAACCAGTGTCAAGAGTCATAGTTATTATTCTTTGATTTGTAATATCATAATTTGTTTACAGATTTTTAAATTTTAATAACACAAACTGTCAGACCGTAATCCACAAAAGTGTAAACATCAATAAGTTAAAAGTAAGGTCTATTACGTTTGCTTGTTTTTACTTTGTTTTTATTATTATCATTTATCTAATTTTGTTTGTTTTTTGTTTGGGGGAGCTGAAATGGCGTTCGGCAACTTGTATTTCTGAACAATATTTCTGTATTTCTGTATTCAGCACGGTTTTAAATTTTGCGAGCAATTAAGCTGTACAATTTAGTTTTTTAGAACGCTATTTCGTCATCAAAATTCACTAGCTAAGCTACAAATAATAGTATATTCTGGCTTCTTATTGCTTAAATATTTTGCTCGAAAATTGAAACTCTAAAAGAACTTGTATTCTCTCTTTCGGGGTGTCAGCAATTTTCTGTTTTAAACTAAGGCTAAACAAGGTTGGATTTGGGGCTTCAGGACTGGGTGAAGCGAAATAGTGAAATCCTGTCTCACATTATGATATAATTTAAGTGAAATTTTGCCATCAAAAAATGTTTGGGGCTCCCAACACTTTAGAGGGGCTTTACGCAGTTCACTCATCAAGTTGGTGAAATAAATTTCGTTCAAAAAAACTCTGGATACTGCTGTCCCGATACTACATGGTTTCTACAAGTGATTTAGCCCTCTAATAATCATTACTCATTTCCAAATTGGAAATGAGCGTGATAGCAAACGTGTGGCATGGGCCTAGTCAATTAGTGGGCATCAGTGTCATGATAGTGGGGGATTAAAAGTGAAAATTAAATTGGGTAGATTAAAATGTGAAAAACAAGATAAACCGATGTAGGGATAAATATGTTCCTGGATGTACAGTACCTCCCCCTTCAAACGAAGGAGGGTGGCTCGTTGTATTCTGGATACGCCAATGTTATAGAGTCAGAATTGAAAAATACCGTGTATCTCTTTTATTTATTCAATTATATTTACAGGGGGAACTATGTGGGCTCATTCCCTTACGTGAGCGGACCGTCGTGTACCAAATGCGAAGGCGGAAGTGGTCTATGCAAGGACAACCTTTGCAGTAAGTCTTTACATTAAAAAAAAACACTCAGTAGGAATTGTATTGGAATGTTTTCAAACTACCGCAAATTAAAAGGGTTATCGTGTTTCAAAACCTGAAGTGTATAGCCAATTTTCATTCGGTCCAATATAATGCCATTTGGTCCAGTTAAATCGTGAGGTCTAACATCCATATTTTTGTATTACCGCCCCATATCACCAACCTGATGGTTTGCTCCGTGGATCTTTCTACCCCCTCCCATTTTTTGATCATCTCATGAGGTGAATGCTATTCCACAGATGCATTATGTCCAATCATGAAACTTCAACGCCATCATAGCTGTTATACTGAAAATCAGTGGAATGTTGTTAGAATATTCTTATTTCATTGTATGAGCGATGTCATAGGCCGCTACAGCTATTCATTTTTTAATTTGGACTCGGTTTTACTAATATTGTTGTAATTGTATAAATCATGGACGTGTAATCGCCCAGTTTATGCTTATATTTCTTGCAATTTTCTGATACATTTCTTGTATTTTTTCATTTATTTTAGGTGATTGTTCACCCACAGAAACTGAATGTGGTAAGTAAAATAATTACGCACTCGATTTTAAAGTCAATGTTGTTATCATCATCATCATTATCATCATCATCATCATCTTGCTTCTTCTTCTTCTTTTTCTTCTTCTTCTTCTTCTTCTTCTTCTTCTTCTTCTTCTTCTTCTTCTGCTCCTTCTTCTTCTTCTTCTTCTTCTTCTTCTTAATATCATTATTATTATCATCACTATTTTTATGATTGTTCTTATTATTATTGTTATTGTTATTATTATTATTATTGTTGTTGTTGTTATGTTTTTATTTGCTAGAATGCAAAGCCGATTGCAAGAACTGTGGGACATTGAATGACGACTGTACGTGCACGTGTGTCGATGGCTGGTTTGGCTCTGATTGCGGAAGTGAGTTGATCAGATAAAATTGAAATGTAGAGCAAATTAATGACATGTTCTTTTTCCTGTGTTATAATTACTTGTATATTACGGACAGTAGAGTTCGACATAGTACTCCTCTCATCCAACGAACAAGCAACAACACCAAATGTGAGAATTAAATAACGGAAAATTAAAAGAAAATTACCAGGCTAGGTGTACTTCAATTCACTTCAATTAGTATTATTTGCGTGAGCACACAATCATTTACATAATTCATTAAATATTCATAACAATGGTAATCCAAAATTCTGGATTCTATTTCAATAAATTGGTTTGATTTGATTTGATTTTCACCCTAGCTTATTGTGAAGACACTGATGCGAACTGTGGAGCTAATCCCGGATGGCCCCTCAGCTGGTGTGATAGGAGTTACGTCATCAACGGATGCCCGGCCTTTTGCTCTATATGCAGTAAGTTTGCGATATAAATACCAGACAGGAAAAAAGACTACGAACTCTTGCGATTATTTTATATCGTATTAAAAAGAATCGAGCAAGAAAGTGTCGGGTAAAAAAGACTGGACCGGACAAGGAAAGCACCTTAGGGGTGCTCCTATGTACTCTCATAATTTGGAGGAAGGGGGGGGGGGCAATAGGAACATGTTCCCAGTCTATATAGGCACTTCCAGTGTGCACTGAAATAAATGTTATCTATACAGGAAAATTCTGATGGGCTACTCCCTTCGTATGGACATTTGTTTGCGGGGGGGGGTCTAATATATCTCTTGCCCTATAATATCAACTCACTATTTGTAAATTTATAGCAAACAAACAAAGCGACCGATCTCAGTATGACATAGTAATTAAATCACCAAGCTTGTCGAGTCGGGATAAACAAATAACAAAACACCTCTTTCTACCCGTACATGAGGTGATGAATACCCGAATATCGGTGATTTCGAATGTTAGGGGACTGCAGCCCCCACCCCTCTCCTTTCACTCTGCCACATACGACTATGCCCCTGATTCTGTTACAAAATAATATAAATAATGAGATAATGACCGTTGAATTAATTCATCCTTTCGGTGAGAACAAAATCGCTGAATACTACCATTAGCTTTTATGATAAGGCGCTCAAGTAGGTAAATAATATAGGAAGGTTGTTGATAATGAAGATGAATATAATGATCTTTTAATATAATGGGGTGTATAGCTATGTGTGTTCACCGAAATATTTATTATTAGGTTTCTAATTTAGGATCCTTTTTGTTTAATTCCAATGACGCAAACAATTTACGTTTGGCCTCATATGAAATCAAATGGTGCAGATAATGATATCAGGGTAGAATTTGTATAAGTAACCAACTCATTAAAAAAGAAATATAAAATGTTATGAAATAAAATATCGGCTGGCGAATTTAAAAGTTTGTTATTATCTTGATATCGTCATAAAAATCATTTTGTTTAATTATCGTTTTTAAATAAATGAAAATCATGATTTAGATACAAACTTAAACCATCATGTTATATATATTTTAATCTCTCATACCATTCTGTGGAGAAAAAAATACGAAAGTAAACAGAATATAGCCTTGTGATGTTATCAACAGTGTGTGTGTTTGGAAGAAGAAATGACCCATGAAACTCTCTCAATTTTTAGGTCATAATACGAAAGCTTCTGACCGTGAATAATTTATACCTCTTTTAATATTATTTTCTCCTCCCCAACAGATGCAGAGAATCCCGATTTTGTGTGTAGTAAGTATGGGCGATCTGAGCTTTTAATAGTCTACATTCAATTTATGGCATTAGACAAGTTTGAAATCGTAGAAAAAAAAGTAAACTGTTATCATGTTTTAATACAAACAGCCTGGATACATATTTAAGAAGAGTAAACATTCGACATTCAAGGGCGACGTCATGTACTTCGGCTCCCTTTGATATTAATGTGGATATAAAAATGCCCCAGATAATACAAAGATAAACCCAAGAGCAGTACCAAACACAATGGCCTTTTTATGAATTTAACTGTTCAGATTTAAACATATTTTGATATGGCATCGATAGTTACTTTCATCGTGTGAATATGCTCCGTATATTATAAGTCTCCACTGGGGATAATGATAAACATGGGAGTTGCTTTCTCAGCTAATATTGAATTCAATGACAGTTTGGGAATAAAATATCCTTGCACCACATGCATATCATCATGTAGAGGGTATCATAGCTTTATCATCCAATGCGTGTGTTGTGGCGTCACCATGGTGATACTATAGCGGTATCACTAACATAAAATGGGACTTTAAAAATAAAGCATGCATCTGCAACTTAAATGGCAAAGATAAGCTTTCATTTAGTGCTACATTCTAGTATAATTCAATACATCCTTGTTTCATTAGAGTCTTTATTATTAAACAACTCAGCACTTTTAGAGTTAACCACTTTAGCATGGTGGTTTGTATTGGGGTTTGTCGTCGGAAATGGCGAAATAAGTGAATTCTGAGAGTGGACTTTATAATGGCACGTTAATGACTTTAATTCTGTCTATAGACCTGAGTATTTGTATTTCTTTTTCAAGACGGAACACAATGATTTAGGCAGTTGGGTTGGATGGCAGTTATCACTTTCAATAATGGGCATATATCAGATTACTCTGATCATGCATAGTCAGAGTGATCGCGTCACGTGATCAGAGTCGCACAAAATATTGGGATCTCTTGTGTGTCAATGTGTTTGATGTTGTATACTCCCATTTTCATCAGTTAACATACCTAGCTAGTTTGTATATCTGTCGTTTATGCATGTCTAATCCCGACTATAAAGAGTTCGAGCCTGATCATTGCACTCAATGCGTCATTTCGATTGCGTTATTTATCTGCGCCAATCAAGCCTATATTATACGTCAAGGCAAAGCATGCGCCAGTATCCCAAACAATGTTTGCTCTGTTTTTTTTTTTTGCATTCACTTTGTCTGATGTCTCTCCCGCGTGCGCTTCAGGGCCAGCGCCATTCGTTGACGCAGTCTTACGTTAAAAAAATGGCGTTTTTTGTGCAACGGATATGTATGCATGGTTCGTGTTTGTCCAACGTGGTTTGATGTTGATTCTAAATGTGCATGATAATTTTTTACACTTCTTCTAGACTTCATCTCGTCTCTTCACTTGATTTGGCTTCTGCACACGTAAAGAGCGACCAAGTCTTGTCTCACCTGCAAACACACAGAATAATATACAATGTAGTCGCACTAGAACTCGATAGATAGAGCTTCACCCCAACAATGATAGCGTTAACAACGAAACAGATTAATAAATAAAGTACCGCCATATTACCTTTGCACAAAATATACACCATATCAGAACATCATAATTTGTGTAGGCCTGTCACAATCCAACAACCCATTGTTGTTGCTGCTGATAATTTTCGACACTGTGTTTTGATATTATTACTTACGCGCCAAATGCCAAATTAGCTCAAACAACACCTGCACACCAACCAACGCCCAATCCAACAAGTTTCAGGCCTACAACCCTCGGTCGCAATCCTACAACGCAGAGCCAAACGACAAGAGGCGAGATAAAGACCACAACTCAAACCATAGACTCATTGTCTACCACAGTTTATGATCCCGTCGAGGCTACAACATCGATACCTATTGCTGCCACCACGACTGCTGCCAGTGATTGCTCTATTTCAAACTGTCTGCATGATTCGGCTTTTGATGAAGAAATGTGTACATGCAACTGTACCAGAAGTTATTATGGAAACATTTGTCAGCGTATGTTTGATAGCTTTATTGCATATAATTATCATTATTTTGCATTATTTTGCTTCCGTATTTCTGCAAAAGATTTTTTTCATCTGCATATTTAAAAAAAAATGGGAAATATCAAATGCTGTTTCATGGCGGTGTTTTTTTTTTTAAAAGTCAAAATGTCATGGTGGTTAAAACAAAGAAAATGCTTAGACTGTTCAGTTTAATTCTCAATCTTTCAGTATATTATGTTTGCCTTTAATTTTCTTTGAAGTGCTATGTGGGTTTTATTGCTATGTTTTGCATGTACAATTTACTTTCGCTATTGCATGTTTTTAAGTAACTCAACCAAGTTAACGAATTCAGAATAATCAAACCTTTTCCGAATCTGCCTTTAAATGATTGGTGTTATGTTACGGGTTTTATTGTTGATTTCCAAGAAAATATATACATTTATATGTAATTTTACACTATACTAAAAATAGTTATATAATAAATGACATTCATGCATACGTGATAAGCAATTAAAAGCAGACATATTATAAAAGGCAAAGCTATTTTAGTCAATTGCATGAAAAGAAGACTGTACGCGGTAACTTTGATTGCGCAATGTTAAAAAGGCCCACTACACTACTTGTAGCTACTTGCGCCCTCTATATAACAAACCATGCCTAATCGGTGACCATTCGTCCCCCATAATCCTCTTTTTCTTATGTTAACTGAGAGCTGAGTTGATGAGATAACCACCTGTCCAGTGACCTTGCAGGGCAGTCTAATCCCTCCTGTAAACTATGGCAGATACGCTTTAAGCTCAGATGAATGATTATTACAGTAATGTTAACCCCGGTGTGTTTGTGATACCTAAGTTCCCCTTTGTGATGTTTCCTTTGCATGTGGTGTAATCAGTCTTTATACTAGCATTGTTTACCATCTGAAGATCGTTTTGATCATTTCACCATTGGAATTTTAATGCTCTAAAATATTCAAAATACAGATGCAGCTACTGCAAAACAGAATGGAGTTCTCATTCTTCTAAATGAAGACATAAATGATGTGAGTATCAATGCATTCTTTCAACTTATACAGTCTCTTGAAGTTTCTGAGGGAGGGATTTTTCAAACCCTTTAATCCTTTTTTCTCCTGAAAAAGGCCTATATAATTACAGTAGGTCCTAGACCTACTTTCATTAGGTAAAGGAGTTTTATTGGCAAATAATATAACTATATTATCATTTTGAGTGTATTTGTATGAAATAATGCTCTTGTATGATCTTTCTTTATTTCTAACCGAAGTATTCTAACCTGATATGGGTCAGGATTCTATAATAATGAGGGCTGTTCAAATGTATGTCCAAAATCTGTGAAAAGTGCCAACTAAAAGGTCTCGAATTTGGCAAGAGTCATGACCGTAACTGTCCCCCCCCCCCTCACCCCGCCCCCCTGGATCTGCCACTGGATAAACAGACCAAGTGCGGACTGACCATTGAGAACTAGGGGAGTTTTCGTCACGGGCCGCTCGATATTTGGGCTGTATAATTATTAAAGGCTGGTCAATTTGTGTTCTGATTCTTCTAAATGCCGGTTAATAGGATGTGTGCGCCAGTCACATAAAACTTCCCCAACTTAATTTCAGTCCCAGTCAGCCCCTGATACAGAATTTTAACTTAACTTTGTTCTCTTCCTTTGCAGTGGATTTCCATTCAAGCGGATGTACTGAATGCCCTGAAGACAAGCGTTATCGAGTACTGCAGTACCCGACAATCGACCTGCTGCCCAGCCGCCAATAATACTGTCGTGTAAGATCTATAATAAATCGAATATTTCAGTTGTTAAACAAAAATGTGTAAAAAGTGTTTTTGACACACGTTGGAGTTCAAAATTGAAGCTATTGTCCTTATGAAATAAGCCAACAAGTATGTAAGAACCTGAATCTTAAAACTTCGGTCCATATGTCAACTAAAACCAATTATATTGATGACAAATATTGTTTAAATGTTGTCTGATGTGGCAACATCCACTTACCATACGTTGAAATATTAATTTACAGAGGTTATAGTAAGCAGCATTACGTAACACATTTACAATGAGCAAACTCAGCGGTTCCAATATTATTTGGTTTCGTATTCATTAATGTAGTCACCTTTTCCATGTTGTGGTCAGCTTTTCTGATGCTTGTTGATTTTTTTCCACAGAGAGAAGCTGCCCCCTGCCCCACCCCAATCCAAAATAATGATCCAATACCCCCTTCTTTTTATGTGTCGGCAAGGAATTTTCGAATCGTGTCGGCCAATTGCCAAAAAATTGGAATGGGGCGGGTTCATTTTGGATCATTTTATGGCGGATCTGTCGACAATGTCTATACAAGCTGCTTGTAAGTATCGGGTTGCATGGTGATGTAGATATACAGTAGGCTTGCGGGTGCACCAGTCATCCCTCCAAGCGCTATAGTTCTCCTTAGAACTATAAGCTAAGAAAGAAAGATAACCAACAGTCTTTTTCAAGACTACACCAACAGTCCTTTTCAGGACTACAAACCCTCAAGAAAGATTACCGAGAGTCCTTTTTCAGGACTCCTCAATCATCCCTCTCTCTCTCTCACATGGTGCAACCGCAAACCTACTGTATAAATGTCTATACAGTGTAACAGCCCCTTCTAAATATGGTCGAGTGAAGCCACTGAGGGAAAGAAAAAAAAAAAAGAATCAGCTGCATGATTATAATTTATCTTTTGTTTTTACAGCGACTTTTCTAGCACTGGTCTAACCCTTGGTGATGATTATCCTGAGGAAAGTTTAGACTATAAATCAGCAGCTTACTGGATACAAGTGACCGGGATCTCGCCCGTAGCTCCGGGTGTATGTCGGGAAGGTAAGGAGATACTTTTTAACATAGGGTATAGTAATGATATATATTTTATGCCGCATTAAAGATAAACTTGAGTTCTGGTAAAAAAAGAAAATGAATTCTCACAGAATCTAACGAAACTTACACTGAATGATCAAGATTACAAATAAATTTCATGTGACAAACAATTTTGGAAGAAAATGTATACTGGCTGAGTAATGAGCATAGAAAGATAAGGAAATCAGGGTAGTACTAGCCCCGACATCATGTGTGTTGTCCCATATACATCTTTCTGTGTAAGTGATTGTTACTTTACCAAGACTTTTCTGATCCATTCCACACCTTTTCTTTCACAATGCAATCGCATTACCAGAACTCAAGTTTATCTTTAAAGTTGAATTGTAACCTCTAGAATTGGCTTGCTTGGGAAACGTCCATCATGAGATAATGGCGTCGTATATAGCGTTTCCTATTCACTTGAATCTCAATCAAAGTTCGATTCAACTTGCTTACATTCTTATTGTTACTCTTTATGTCAAATACTTGGTATTTCAAGACCATCTTGTTTTTTTTAAGTCATCATTATTTTAAACTCTCGTAAGAATAAAAAAAAAGCGATTGTACCCTGATTATTTTTTCTTCTTCAGTTTAACTACATATGTTTCAGGACACATACGCAAATTAAAAGTTTGGTAATGAATGGAATACAGTATATATAAAAAGCTCTGAAAATTAAAATTAAGAAAAAATTGATTTGATTATTTCTTTGTCTTATGTCTGTCTGTCTCTCTCTGTCTCTCTTTCCTTCTCGCACTCCCTTCTTTTTCATACAAAAAATGTAATAGATGATGGTGGCATGCTTCTCGCTGATGTTGTCCTTGCAGCTATCAGACAAGATTTGACAAGCCTTGAATCAAGTCTTAGTATTGACTTCGGTGAGACAAAGGAAAGCGGCGCGGTACAGTTAGTCTTTTCTCTTAACGTCGTTTTATTCAACATCCTTCTCGTCCTCTTCCTCCATCCTGACTTGTACTGAGAGCTACCGGTTTTATCGACACATCATTCCAAGATATTTTCTCTCTAAGTAAAAACGGTTTCTTAATTCATAGACGCAAATGGTAAATGATATGGATTTTTTTTTAAAGAACAAAGGACTGTCGAGAACACTAATTTCGCCAAAGATATTTTGTTTAATTGATGAGAATTTGGTCTTTATAGTGCAATTTAGATTCGTTTTATCATTATCATTATCATTTTACCTCCGAGATGAAATATCAAAGCCATTCTTAGTTCGGATTGATATTCTATTTATTAATATTATCCTGTGAAAAAAAATCTTTGTCGGGTACTAAAAGAGAGATCATCTGTGATTTATAGGCGGTCCAGCATTTTACAATCATATTCCGTTCGGTCATTTAAAACAGTTATTTACGCACTCCATAATCTCAGGAAATGAACATGACTTGTTGCCATTTTATTATTCAAATAACGTAAACAGGAATTATGCTGTAAATTCTGCAAATCCGAATGTTTATCAGCTTTAGTGTTTTTCAAACCTACAAACAGAAGATGACATATCAAATACATACTTTACCAATGTTAAGTGAAGAATAGATATACAAAATAATTTCAGAACTGACAAAATAATCACTACTGATTTTATATACTATTTCTTATCCTTTTGTCCTCATTGGAAAACAAATGTCAGTGTCTGGGGATTTATATTATTATTATTTTTTGGTTTAATTTCATCCGATTATAATTGCTACTTTTATACAAACGCTTTTTATATATTAACTATGACTGAGAGTCGATAAACGAACAGACTAACAATGTAACATGCCTGTTGCGTCGCATGATTATAGCACAATATAACAATTATTGTTCAGTGATTTTGAAAAGATATTTTATTTATATTTATATGAGTTCATATTATCGTATATATTTATTTTATCTTTCAAATCATGTTACCGTCAATAGAAATGAGATTAGTGTGTAAATACCGAAGTTTTAAGGAGCTTTTAATTTAATTGAAGTCTTAATGAATATATTATTTGTACTTTGTATAATTGATGTGTGTTGTGTAGTTATAGTTCGATCAGTACTTCTAAAGTATTTACCATACGAGTCTACACAGTCATGCAATATTTGTACAATATGGTGATCTTGGATCAAATTATTTTATGTGCTTTGTAGAAAAGTAGAGTGTATCTTGGCGTGTTAAAGTACTGGTTTATGTTAAGGCAGGGACTTGTTAGTTGGTTAAGGTTAGCTGTCCCTCCGATAAATAAAGTCTTTATGCATGTAGAAATTGTTTTCTATTTCATAAACCATACGATTTATATTTTGTTGTATTCTTTTGCAAACATGTCAGATTAAGTGAGCATTTATAAAGAATGAAATAGATACTCTATATAATAAACGATGATCAAAGCCGTGTTTTCAATGTACTGAATCACTAGTAATTTATCGGCTGATATGTCAACCGAGGTATTACGATGTTACAAGAACAACATACATGTATCAGTCCAATTAATATAATACAGTTTTCTGGCCCTGTTTCCTAAAACTTGTTATCAATAGCAACTGCCATAGTTTATGACTTTTTTCCTGATCCCTGCCAATCAAATTAGTGTAGGGATTTCAGTAGCTTACAACACTTATCGTGTCTTGTTATTCGGATAATATTTTTTATAAAAAGGGGCCTTGGAATTTCGTTAAAATTAACGTTGAATTTTGTTTAATCGTATCACACTACATTCCAATGTATACAGTAGTATAATCTTTCTTTTTTAAGCAAGATTTTAAATCTGTTTGACTAATGCAGATCAATGATATAAATGGATTGTTATACAATTGTAATTAACTACTGTAGGTTGTATATAATGATGTCACTCTAATGCGTTCTATTTCGGAATTATTAATCTTATGCACATTTTTTACCCGTAAATTACATATTATTACATAACAACAAATTTAAAGGGGTACGTTCCCGCCAGTGTAGTTATCAGAACATGCCATCTGCGTAAGAGCCGTATTCTGTTGGTGTCAATATAGGCAGCTATCGCGCCGTCCGCCAGCGCGTACGTATTTTGAGCGCCCTCTGGAATACGGGGATCATGCCCCTTTAAGAAGTATTGTATTTTCTATGTATAAAAATTCTTGATTGCCAGCATATACTCGATGGATACAATCCAACTAAAGAGAGGTGTGATTTATGCTAACATTCCATGACAGAAATGTGTAATAAATTATCTTCATTGCAGTGATTAAAACAACTTAAATACCATTGCCCTGTTGTAAATTACATGAATAATGTATGTTCTAATAGAAAATGATCCCGAGTCATTCCCATTCCAGTGCATTCGTAAATAAATAATAAATGCGTTTTGACATAGATTTCATTTCGGTATCAATTTATTCATTAGATGATATTTGCTCAGATACACCCATTTGATATTTGATTTTAACGGGAAAAAATATCTTGATTTAACTTGATGCGAATAAATGATTTTAATTATTGAAAACAAAATAGAATATCACTCTTGTTGTATTTCGAGCTTACATGCATAAAGATTGAAATATATGTACATGATATATTATCATCATATAATGTACATGTAATGTTCTTATGCCTATATATTCCTATTAGAGTTTGTCATTAATGGTGACGTAACCAGTAAGTGATGAACATTATTATAGAGGAGGGGGGGGGGCAGAATATAGCTGGGGTGTTAAAGCTAGCATCGTGTACCGTGTACGTGCTATGTACCTATTGCAAAGGATAAATATTATTAATTCTCATGATTCTTGACTATTATTCGACAGGTAACTTAATAATTAGTGAGTTTGATACATTTTATTCGTAAGCATAAATATATTCAAAAAATGATAAACTACTATACAAAATACTGCAATAGGGTATACAAGACGGAAAACTAATCTAAATAGTTTGATTTTGTCTCACCAATGTCTCCTAATGAAGAGAGGGTGAAAAACTTGTTTTTCTTCTCCCATACAAACTATTATCATCCTCTGTTTACACTCTCCCTTCTCTTGGCACTGTCCAATACTTGATTTCTTCTCATAATACCGTCTGTAGTATATCCAGGGTATTCCCATAACATGGTTAAAAGGCATAATAATTGTTAAGGACAGTCATACATGAATGTACGCCCTAACAGCGAAGACAGGGAAAACAAGTTATGAAGGACTTCGTTAGTTTTTTCTCTTGTGAAGACAATTCCGAAACCAACATGACCGGTGTCCTTTGCCGACTTCTTTATCTTTAGTTAAAGCAAACTTTCACGAGGACGTTGTATCTACTGATCATGATTGAAACACGTTAATCCCGCATTGATTTACATTGTGGAAAACAGGACAAGTGACGTTAAATTGCTGGTTACCATGGTAATAGGGTAAAGTTTGACAGTTCCAGTCAGTTTTGTTCTTCGCGGACGAAACTGCTCCATCGTGTAGGCAATGTTTTATGTTTTCCCCCATTTCATTAAAATTTGAATTTTCTTTTACGGTGGGAAATGTAATGGCCCGATATTCATTCTGAAAATCATGAGTGTGATAAATACGTTTTTCTACTTTGAAATCTTGGAACCCTTCTCCAGTACTGTTAACATCAGTGCCAAAGATGTGTCCCACTGGCAAGTTTTCATCCTCCTTAAAACTTTCTGTGTTGCCATGGTTACGGTGAATAGTTCTGCTTAAATTATCACCTATATAAATTCCTGTGCACTGGTATTTCGTGCTTCTCAGGTTTTCACCATTTTGAACATGTTCCGTTGCCATGGATACTGGTGATACCTCGACATCCTGCACATTCATTGCGATTTCTGGATAACTGATATCACAATGTTCTTCCGTTTTGTCGGCAAGAGACTTGACAGCCGATTCCAGTCTTTCTCTGAACAGAAACTCCTCCAGCGCCAAATCGAAATCCGAGAGTGATGTTGGGTGCATCATCTCCCAGTAGAGATGGCCGTTCATCACCCGGAAGCAGTTCAGTTCGTCAACCTTCTGCACACCCAGATCCAACATTTTCTTTCAAGCGATCGTAATAATTCAAAAAGTAGAAAAAGGGAAAAGGGGCACGAGTCAAAGTTATAAAAAGGGCAAAAATATCAGAGGAGAAAAGGGGAATTTCTCGCACCTGAAAAGAGGCACTCACCAGAGATGAAAAGGGGTACGTACTTACAGGAATGGAAATGTGCGCTTATCCAATCCAATCCAAAAGATATTTGATATAGCGCCTTTTCCTTGCAGTTACAATGCGCTGCACACACGATCCACAAAAAGGAAAAGGGGCATCTGTTAGAATTTGATAGTGGCAATTATTGGGGATGAAAAAGAGCGCCGCTTGTGGTCTCATCTAACTCTTAAAAGATTTATAAAATATTGCGTGTAAACGTCTTCAAATTGCTGTTTTAAATCAAATGTTCGAATACACAACCTGTCCGGACACACAACGTCTGGGTATACTTGGTACTTGGTTGTTGTTCCTCCAAAAGATTCCTAGTGGGATTTAAACTGGAGGTCGTGGTGGCAGAGGGTGGACTTATTTCGGAAGGAGTGTTACTTTAAACTTTGCTGAGTCAGTCAGGGATACTAATGTCGAATCGAGATCATTCCATGCTCTGGTTGTGCGTGGAAAAAAAGAGTTTTTGTATACATCTAATCTGGTTAATGGTATTTCGAACTGACTTGAGTGACCGCGTCTGCTACGACCTGGTTTAGGTTTAATGTGTGTTTGGGCATCTATGTCCAGCTGGCCATGTAACATTTTGTGGAAACAGCTTAGACGGTGAGCTTCGCGTCTGTCTTGGAGAGAGTTCCATTTAAGAGTTCCATTTTATACATAAATGTATGTCCCCCCCCCCCCCCGCATAATAAAAACCTCCATTGATAAATTTCGGGGCATGCGGAATGTATACGAAATTTAATTCCTGTTCACTTTCCTTACCTTTGAATGGAATATAATTTATATATGATTCAATTTAGGTTTTGTTCTTTTTTATGTTCTTTTTTTAAAAACCATCTTCATTCCTTTACTGTTTTTTTTTTTCTTTTAGGGGGGGGGGGGGCATTTTTTTTTTTTTTTTTTTTTTTTTTTTTTGGGGGGGGGGGGCAAAAATGCGTTTTGCCCCCCCCCCCCTCCCCCCCCCCCACTTTTTAGGTTGGGGAAAAAGTGCCCACCCCCCCCCCCCCCCACTTCCGGCGCCTATGCCCGTAGAGTAAAGTACCCGGTTTTCGGCCACTTAAGACAAAATCCTATTTATTGGACTCTTTACTTCCTATTTATTATCATTTCTTGTTCAAATCATGAAGCAAATATTATTATTATTTAAACAAAAAAAGAATCCCCCAAAAAAATCACGAATTGCCATGACAATATTCATTTCAATTTTTACTGTTTTGGAGCCGGTTATCGGCCGAGCGTTTCAGTTTACGGCCGCATGTACAAAGTCAATAGGAAGCGCTCGCGCGCGCGTGCGTTTCTGCGCTGATGTATAGCACAAGCGGGCGGAGCAGGTATCCCACGCCGGAGCTCCCGGGTGCTCGCCTGACCGAATACAGGCACAGCGGTGATCGGAAGTTGGAATCTGAATTAGACGGACATATCGTGTGTGCGTCGCGGTGTGCGGCTGCATTGATTTAATACATGCGATGAGATACTTTTGAGCTTGCGACCAGCACAAAATCGGGCTCTATATCTGAAAAATACTTGAAATAAAGCTCATTTTATGGTACCCATATTTCTTACATACACGCGTAAGAAACTCGATTTTTCAGATTTGGGTAGCGGGACCGCCGATTACATCGCTAAAATGTGATATTTTAGGATATATTTTTCATTGCAAATGTGGTTCTTCAGTGACACTGGCATGGTATGGTATGTGTGGGATATGTGTTATGCTATTATGCGATGTATTTTAAAGTGATTTTACCATGTATCCAACCAATTGGCCGAAAACCGGAGCTGACCGATTACCGGGTACTTTACTCTATGTCTTATGTGAGCACCAGCCCCCCCCCCCCCCCCCTCCCCCGGCCGATACTTGTGCCATCTACATGTAGCTCTTCGCCTTACCTTTTTAAGGAACTCCATTGTATCGCCACGAGATGATTCTGGTAAAAGTCTGAACAGAAGAGGGTATTTCAACCTAAAATTGAAAAGAAAAAATATTACATCTAGAGACTAAGTACAACAGAAGTGTTATCATAGCACTATCGAAGGGTAAAATTAGTAAAAGTAACCAAAATAAAAGTAGACCTCGATCTACAGAAATTTCGATCTAAAGCTACTCACATCACTTCTCCAAGAAGTTGTCTTTCTTCCATAACGAGAGATGGTCCTTTCAAAAATATAATCTTGACTCCTCGAATGAGAAATTGATCAAAAATATCCATGATTCATATAATCATTAATGTTATCCAAGTTTCATCATGATTTTTCAACAGTTTCGCCTCAATTGACTGTTTATCAAACGTATTATTGCTCAAAAGAAGTTGCTATGAAGACATGACAGCGCAGTAGCACGCTAGCGCAAGCGCGTACTTAAAATGATGACGTAACAATGACTTAACCATACGCGATACGATCTGAGCATGATCATGACATAGGTTGGAAAACTGAAGCATACTAATCAAGGAAAGAATTCCTGAATTATTATCATTGAAATTTGTTCATCATCGACTCCTCTATCTTTTAAATTGAGTCATTATAACGAAGCGAATTTGGTTTGTGTGAAAATACATATTTTTTGGAAGGTCGCCTATTCCCCTCTACAAGAGTGGCCATTACCGCCATTACCGCCATTACCGCCATTACCGCCATTACCGCCTCCTCCATAAGCTCCATCACTATGGGATCCATGACAACCTTATCAGATGGATCAGGGTGTTCCTAACTGAAAGGTTACAACGTGTTGTTGTAGATGGAGAGTCATCTGAATGGGTTCCAGTCACCTCTGGGGTATCGCAGGGTACAGTTCTCGGCCCACTTCTGTTTATATCCTTCATCAATGACATAGTAGATGGGATCTCTTCCAAAATCCGACTCTTTGCTGATGATTGTCTTCTATACCGTCCGATCACTGATGTCACTGATAGCCAAGCCCTACAACAAGATCTCAACAGGCTGCATTCATGGGCTAACACATGGCAGATGAAATTCAACACCGAGAAATGCTACCACATCACATTCTCCCTACGTCGGAAAGCCATCACCACGACATACACGCTAGGAGACACTCCTCTTGCGTTGGTAACAGATCTCCGGTATCTAGGACTGACTTTCTCATCCAACTTGTCCTGGCAAGGCCACATGAACAACATCACATCCCGAGCCAATCGGATGCTAGGACTAGTCAGCAGAAATCTCCGCAAAACCTCACAAAAGATCCGCCAACAAGCCTACTTCTCTCTTGTTAGACCTCATCTGGAATACTGTTGCTCGGTCTCACGGTCTGGAACCCTCACACAAACAAGTATACAGTGCGTCCCAGAAAAAACGAAACCGAGAAGTATCGATGTTTTATCATAACTTAATCACAACCATAATTAATGAATGATACATATTTGGAAAGCTTAGAGTCTCCTCTTTCAGTTGATGCTACTCACGTGATGCATATTTCACGCATGAGTGATTAAAAGCAATTTGAAGGAAGGAAACCAAAAAATAATTTGGCGGGCGGTATCTGAATTTCAACGAAAAATTCATATTTCTAGAAAGTTCATTTTCTGCTCTTTCATATGATACCTCAATCAAGAAAAATGAGCCAGGAATAACAAAGTTCTGTTTGTTTAAAGTAGCCCTTACATTTCATAATTTTAACAAACGAATTCGTTTTCACTGGGTGCCTGCCGTAGCAAAAAGCAGATTTGACAAAAGACTTAACTCCGTTTCGTTGACAATCAGCCATGCATGAAGACTCTCGTCTATGGCTGATTGTCAACGAAACGGAGTTAAGTCTTTTGTTAATTTCGTTTATTGATACGGCAGGCAGCCAGTGTAAAAAACGAATTCGTTTAATAAAATTATGGAAATGAAGCACTACTTTAAACAAACAGAACTTTGTCATTCCTCGCTCATTTTTCCTGATTGAGGTGTCATATGAAAGGGCAGAAACTCAACTTTCTAGAAATGTGAATTTTTCTTCGAAATTCAGATACCGCCCGCCAAATGTCTTTTTGGTTTCCTTCCTTCAAATTGCTTTTAATCACTCATGCGTGAAATATGCATTATCTGAATAGCATCAAATGAAAGAGGAGACTCTAAGCTTTCCAAATATGTATCATTCATTAATTATAGTTGTGATTAAGTTATGATAGAACATCGATACTTCTCGGTTTCGTTTTTTCTGGGACGCACTGTATACTTGTTTGTGTGAGGGTTCCAGACCGTGAGACCGAGCAACAGTATTCCAGATGAGGTCTAACAAGAGAGAAGTAGGCTTGTTGGCGGATCTTTTGTGAGGTTTTGCGGAGATTTCTGCTGACTAGTCCTAGCATCCGATTGGCTCGGGATGTGATGTTGTTCATGTGGCCTTGCCAGGACAAGTTGGATGAGAAAGTCAGTCCTAGATACCGGAGATCTGTTACCAACGCAAGAGGAGTGTCTCCTAGCGTGTATGTCGTGGTGATGGCTTTCCGACGTAGGGAGAATGTGATGTGGTAGCATTTCTCGGTGTTGAATTTCATCTGCCATGTGTTAGCCCATGAATGCAGCCTGTTGAGATCTTGTTGTAGGGCTTGGCTATCAGTGACATCAGTTACACAGCACCCATGATTGCCAGCAACCAGTGGCGTAGACAGGTTCGTACACCTGGGGGGGTTGACCAAAATAATGACGATGCAGAGCATCGTCCACGAGCCGCGAAGCGGCGAGCCGATTTTTTTTGGGTGTTTATTTGAACCCCGTAAGTGATGTTTTCCTGGCATCTATTAACAAAATGGAGACCATAAAAAGCAGTGCATGATAACGTCTTTTTAAATCAAGTAACAGTTAAATACACAGTTATATCCAGAGTTATCATGTGTTTGGTTAAGTTACCAGATGAGTTGAATATCTTCTCACAATATTTGCACTTGAAAGGGTTTCTCTCCAGCGTGCGTTATTTTTTCTTTCTTTTTTTCTTTTTTTTCTTCTTTTTTTCCCCTTTTTTTTTTGTTTGTTTTTTTGGGCCGCCCAAGGGGGGGTTTAAACCCCGTAGATCCGCGCCTGTTTAATCTTGTGGTTAGCTTGTGGTTTCCAAACCACAAGATAACCACAAAATACTTGTAAGATTTTTTTTTTTTTACCGTCTGATTTGGCTTTCACCGTGTGAATGCGGCTAATAACAATAAACACAATTACAATAATGATGAGGATTATTATTATCATCATCATAATTATTATTATTATTAATATTATAATTGTTATCATTATTATTATTACTATTATTATCATCATTATGACTTATTAAGTAAGCAAATATCATTCCCAAAACCTGGGGGATGATTGTACATGCCATCCCCCTCATCCCCCCCCCCCCCCCCCCCCCCCCGTTGTCTACGCCCCTGCCAGCAACACACGACAGTATCACTCAAAGAAGTTGCTGGCTATCCCATCCCGCACCCAACTCTACCAGAACTCATTTTTCACTCGGACAGTAACTGCGTGGAATGCACTTTCGAAGATCACCCTTGACGCTACTTCACTGGAGGGCTTCAAGGGAGCGCTTCCACCCAGCATCTAGACCAAGAACTAGATAGTTTATTCCTTAGCACTACATCCTGACTTATGGATCCTGCTGAGTATCGTCGTAGAAGTAGAAGTAGAAGTACGGAAACTGCATGCACATTATACCATAGAGAATCGTTCGTACATGCCATTGTGTTGTATTTTCACGCAATTTTACCAAAACATTGTATTATTAAAAACCAATTACCCGAAAGCATAATTTGTTATGGATTTATTGTTAATTATATCACCTTTACGAACAGATTTAATCATTATTACTTTGATAAAGTGATTGTGAAATACAATTTAGATCAGTTATTTTTGTGAAATAACTTTAAAGATAATTAACAGCCACACCCCCCCCCCACACACACACATACACACATTTTATTCAATAATCATAAAAATAGATTGCAGGTCCAAGCCAATTACTATACAATAGACTACATTGTAATACGACTTTGAATATGTCCTCTTTCCAATCTACATTACTCCCCTTCTCTCTCTGCCCCTCTCGCTCTCTCTCTCTCTCCCTCCATCTATCTGTCCCCCTCTCTCTCTCTCTTTCTTTCTCTCTTTCTCTCTCTCTCTCTCTATATCTCTCTCCACCCTTCTATTATGTGTTCCATTCAATACCTGCTCTTTTCTACA
>JAVYIG010014998.1:0-38365 GCA_035222895.1 Strongylocentrotus droebachiensis | reverse complement strand
TTCCATGTGCAGAAAGCAATCTTTCGCTGACACCAGACTTGGGGGAATGGATGAGAAATGCAAAATCATTACATGAGACCTGTTGGTCGTAGAATTGAAGAATAATCCTGGTGATTGACCACATCTGTTATTGGATTAACACCAGAATGGTGTCAAATTCCCTATGAGAGCCCTCTCTTATGCCTCTTTAAAGGAACTCTCTAGCCTAAATTTGTGAAGATTTCATTCCTACCATGGTGTAAAACTCATATTTGAAATTCCACTATGGACTAAAATAAGGCCATTACTGACCGCCCACTGGACATGAGTGGACTTTGCTTATGGAATTTTAACCAAAAGTTGATATAAATCCTATTTGTGAACTCTGCAGGGCCCAATCTCATAAAGACTTGCGAAAGTCGTCTAATTTACCGCAAGTTTGAAGTCACCTTCTCTAATGTGCATAATTGCAATTGATATCAAACCTAAATAAATTGTGATTAATATCAACTCTTTACGAGATGAGGCCCAAGCTTTATAATGTAAAATCATTCTTACCAATCAAACTATATGTTAGAAACTATATTAATAATACATCAGTACATTTTGTAAAACTACGTGCAAATAATGAAACATGCTAACATCAGGGTCTTTTTGGAGCCCCCCAACATGTATTGATCAACAGGTGAAAAAATAAACAAAGAAAGATAAGATTTAGATCTTGCCGAGCCCCTAAATCTAAGTCCAGAGATGAACGCATCGATCTGGCCTCTGTTCAAATAACAAATAATGACAGGTGTAATTATTGAAATGTTGTTTTGAGGCTGAAAGCTAGCTAGGCCATGCTAATTGTTCTTGAAAGCCCTGACCCAAATAGATACAATGCAAAGCTAGTTTACCGGCAAAAGTCCTTGTCGCTCGCAGTTTAAATGAACTAGGTAGTTTGGTAAAATGTAATGGCATGAAAAGATGCATCCGGAACACAAAATGTGTAAGAATTAGTGATATTTGTAGATGAAAGTGCTTTTTGTGATATATCTGAATGAAAGAATTAGGTTTAGAAAATGAATTTGATCATTCCTATTGAAAGAACTGTCATACATTTTATAACATTTCCTTTTATAGTCCATTTAGTAAATGAATGAAGGTAATTATGACACCTACAAAAATCATCTAGATTTTGCATAATTTGCTTCTTAAAATGTATTCCTGCAATAATTGCTCCGCAGTCCACTTCGCACACTAACCAATTTTCAAACCTGGATTATACACTGCACATAACCCTAACATTACACCTAACATAAAATCCAAGTGAAACCCTTCCCCAACCTTCCATCTTTCATGAAACTTGTTGCAGGAGCATATTGTTTGTAGCCAGTCAGAAGGGCATTAAAAATCTTAGTTTTAACTTATAAATGCATTCATGAATTGGCACCAATTTATCTGCAAGAATTAATCGAGGAATACAAACCCTCACGCAGTTTACGGTCATCTTCACAATTAAACCTTGTATCTACTTCTGTGTCAACTCTTTCTTATGGTAATCGCTCCTTTCGCAAAGCTTCTGCTGAATTTTGGAACAGATTACATTTAAATGTAAAAAACTGTCAAACCGTTAACCTATTCAAAACTAGTCTCAAGACACATATATTCAAAATTGCATTCGATGAGTAATTAACTCTGTTCACTTTGACGTGTTTTCCATATGTATTGTAATTTGTATGTTTATTTGCATTTTCAGTTTTGTGTAAGATGTAATTGTATATCAGTCTATTTTGTGTATATAGCGCTTAGAGACTTTGGTGGTAAGTGCTTTATAAGTAACGTTTTTATTATTATCATTATTAACTCATAAACTGCAACACAGGGGTAATGTCCTTTTGGCCCTGAATTAATAGACCAGGAGCGGAAAGGGGGTGGGGGTGGGGTGGGGGTAAATGTGTACGGCTAACTGCTGCCTGGAATACCTTGCTTCGTGAGATATGTTAGATGACTTTTTAATAATGTCAAGCAAACATGTCACTCGAGTGTATAATGTTCTAGTTTACGTGATCAGTTGCACATACCGTACATGTATGAAGCACATGACCTTGCATTAAAGAGAAGGTTGAGTGCTGGTAAAGATGTAATAATATGTTAGCCTTCTCAATCTTTGTTGGTCAGTTTGGAAGAATATCATAGCAGAAATGTCTCCTGAAAATGATCGCTCTTAAAAGAAATCACCTGCTATTCCAGATACGATAAAGATTTATTTTTTTTAAGTGTGGACCAAAGATTTCTGTTTAGTCTTACACCTGTATATCTTCTGTTTGGAATCGAAAAGGTGTTAAGTCATATACAGTTAACAACTAAATGATTTATATTTTAATACCTTAACCAAGTTTTGTAAAAAAGAATTAAGTATGTGAAACATTGATTGGTACAGATTTTTATATTTTGAGAAGGTGACATATTAAAGCTTACATGAACATCTAAAAGTATTCAACAAAGGCCATAATTCAACCAGTCCACCTTTCATTCTTGAGTTACAAGAAACACAAAATACATCAAATTTAAAAGGGGTACGAATTTTTTTTAACTGTATCGTAGCACAGAGTTATAACGCCCTCCTGGTTTCAAAAGACGATTCACCCACCTCTGTGTGCAGTGCATGTGATCTTCAACTAGATTGGCTTACTTTCATTCCATTTTGATAATTCCAAAACTTCATACATCAGTTCTTGGGTACATGTATTGCATTGACATTTATTTCCATCAGCATCACAATAATAATAATAATATAGAGTATTTGTAAAGTGCCAACTCCTCATGACTTATGTGTTTGAGGCGCAATGGAGAAGAAAAACTACAAGTACACAAAAAATACACACAAAAATGAACAACAACAATGTGAAAGTAAATCTACTGGAAAGCTGCTTTGAACAAATGAGTTTTGAGGGCATTTTTAAAGCAATATTGCCAAAGATAGAAGATGGAATATCATCACAGATAACAACATCAAAATTACATATAATTGGCATAACATTAAAAATATGTAGAAAAGTAAGTATGGAACTATAAATCATAGTACATGTAAATTATACTAGATAATCACGCTTTACCAAACGCCTCTAGACAATTTCTTTTTACTGTGTAATTGCATGACGAGTAGGGGCCCTACTCAATTTTATCTTTATTAACCCTTGAAGCGCCAGAGGCTGACATCCATTTCACCTGCCAACGGATGAGGGAAATTAGAGCACATGTACTCCAATCCTTGTTTCTGATTGGTCGATACAAGATTTGGCTGTGATCGCAGGAAATCACGATCGATTCCAAGTTTGTTTTTCTCCAAAGAGGCTCACGCATCATCATCCGCCAGCCGGACGTTTTAAGTATTACTCTCCGTTCTCAAAAACTAGTTCCGAGAAAGTTGACAAAATGAAGACTAAGCACAGAGAAACTCAGAATTAAAGGCAAGGTCTATCCTGATGCAGTCAAACCTGCTTTAGTGACCACCTGCATAGAAAGACCACATTTTTTGTTTCCCTTGAAAATGGTTTCTCATTGAAACATGTACTAAAGGAACTCATCCATAAAGACCACCTGCCTATAAAGACCACTTTACATATCTCCCTAGGGTGGTCTTTATAGGCAGGTTTCACTGTATTTAGTAGATTTTCATAGGAGCAGAACGCTAAGAGAAACAGATTATTGAAGGTTCGAGCAAATTCTGATCCAATCAAGAATTTATGAATTATTGAAAGCGTATAAGAACATTTTGCAATGACAATTAATTGGGTGCATTTATGAATGAAAATTTTCTTCAGAGAGTATCAACATTTTAAATGTTTTTTTATGCAGAGGACATCGGAGGGGAAATCGCAAGGTAAGTTACAGAGTTGACAATTTGTGTCTGACGGATTGCAAATTAAAAAATTCTTAACTTTCTTATTTTCGAATCAGTGTAAACTGATACGAATTAATTCCCTTTTGGCTCAAAAGGAATGAAACAGTAGAAGACATTATCCACTTACTTCCTTTGATGTAGAGTACTGTTTTAATATGATGTCTTGGTCTGACATAGAGAATGGTCCCTCGGAGGCTGAGGAAAACGATCACCCCTTCGGTGATAATGGAGAGACCCAGTAGGACCAGGTAGCCCAGGATACTGATGAAGAGATGCTTGGGACAGTCTTGGGATGTGTACTGCTGCGAGATGATACATATCAGGATGATGGCCCTGTAGAGAGAGAGAGAGAGAGAGAGGTGAAAGATAAATAATAGGGGTGTTTATCAAGTCGTATGTCTGACTATTGTGACAGGTTACCTGTAGAGAGAGAGAGAGAGAGAGAGAGAGAGAGAAAAGATAAATAATAGAGGTGTTTATCAAGTCGTATGTCTGACCATTGTGACAGGGTTTGAATAGCCCAGAATACTGATGAAGAGATGCTGGGCGCAGTCCTGGGACTAGTACGGCTGCGAGATGATACATGCTAGGATGATGGCCCTGTAGAGAGATAGAGATAGAGAGAGAGAGAGAGCGAGAGAGAGAGAGAGAGAGATGAAAGATAAATAATGGGGGTGTTTATCAAGTCGTATGTCTGACCGTTGTGACAGGGTTTGCTATGCAATGGAATAATCCAGTGCTCAGCCGTGGACGATACATATCAGGATGATGGCCCTGTAGAGAGAGAGAGAGAAAGAGAGAGAGAGAGAGAGAGAAAGAGAGAGAGAGAGAGAGAGAGAAAGAGATGAAAGATAAATGTTGGGGTGTTTATCAGGTCGTATGTCTGACTATTGTGACAGGGTTTGCTATGCAATGAATCATCCAGTGCTCAGCCATGATTGGAAGACCCTCATATAACAGAGAGAGAGAGAGAGAGAGAGAAAAACACTAAGAGATATCAAGAAAGAGGAGAGAGAGAGTGAGTTAGAGAGAGAGAGAGACAGAGAGAGGTGAAAGATAAATAATGGGGTGTTTATCAAGTCGTATGTCTGACCATTGTGACAGGATTTGCCTTGCAATGAATCATCCACTTCTCAGCCATGCCTGAAAGATCTGTCATTATGTGTTATTGAATAAGAAGGCAACACATCAATGTTTTCATATCTAGGTTAGATATAGTGACTTAAACATTAGCTACATAAACCAGCCTCATAGGCAATATCAGGGCTCTCTTTCATAAAACTTGTTATTGACATCAAGCTACAAAAACTACTATAAGCTACAGTAATTGATGCATTTGATTGGCTGAGAGAAAAAAAAAATCATGGAAACTAAGCATTTGTTATTTCAGTTTCATCTATTTCTCCTAAAGAGATTAACAGATAAAAAAAACATACATGTATATAAACAGACAAATGTATGACAATACATGAGATGAATTATAAAAAGTGAGGAAGGCAGTAGCCAAAAATGAAACAAACCTTGTAAGAGGCCAACCCTTTATCGTTATTATTATTTTCTACCAAAGAAGTATAGAAGAATTTTAGTTCGTTTACATTGTATGTGGTTGCTTTAATCTGAATTTCAATGTGTTCTGTAATTTTCCTAACTGTGTAATTAACTATAATGACTTTATAATATATTGCATCATTGTCTGGCAGTCAGACAGGCATTAGTTACTCATATTGTTCCTCAAGGCGACGCCCCTTTGACTCTTAGGTGTATATGTCAGGCGAAACATGAACAATAAGATTTCCTTTGCTGGCGTTCAGGGAGAAGATGTAGTGTCTTCATGCACCTGTCATGATCTCGTATTGAATTAACAGGGCATGCAACTTTAAAGCCCCACTGCACTACTTATAGCTACTTGCGCCCTCTATATAGCAAACAATGCCGAAGCGGTGACCAGTGATCCCCCAGGATCCCCTTTTTTTATTGTTAATTGAGGGCTGATTTGATGAGATAACCACCTGTCAGTGACTTTGCAGGGAGGTCTAATCCCTCCATGCAAAACTAGTGCAGAGGGGCTTTAACTGAGTCACGTCTTACGGATGGTGACATTAGGGACTTTTAGAATGAGTGAACGAGAACACGACGAACGCCGACTGATCATGCGTGTCAACGTACTTAACTGCCCATGTTGGCTACAATTAGAAATCTTTTAGATTGCACTCGACGATATGCATGCAGGAAGTAACACAATAAACATCACGGACAAAGAAAGAGGACATTCCTCATTCTACCCTCAACAAAAGAACATCCCTTCACTGCTAATGTAAATATGTGTAGAACAGGTGCATGTGACACCTGTTCTACACATTTCAGCATGTAAAGGCGCTTTATAAATGTCAATATGTATGTATGTATTGCATGTACTAGATTTAGGAAAATCAAGGTTGACGCATTCTCGATCGCCGACTGAGACCACGTGACGCAGGCGCAGTGCCTTAAAATGACGTCACACGTTGCAGTCAAAGCTCTTGACGTGCATTTCTAAAAGTCCCTAATAAAAGGTTGGTCCCCAGACGTAAATAATCATATCTGATTGTCTGGAAACACCCAATTACAAACGCATACAAACATCAATGCTCTCACATTTAGGTTAGAATTTTGTTGATTTGAAATTGGTTGTGTGACACTTGCTTCTTTGACAATTGCTACGCCGTCAATTTCCCACACTACCTGAACTCCTTACTTCATCCATGGACCCAGGCCTATGCATGACAAACTATATCCCTAACTCTAAACCTAACCTCAAGCCTAATTGCAACCATAACACTAACTCTAAACCTAACCACAGACCCTATTGAATAGAAGTGTTGTGGTCAAGTGGATTATGAATCGCATTGTTCGCGGTTTGAGTCCTGCTGCGGTACTAATGTCCTTTGGCAAGACATTAATCTACATTTGCCACTCTCCACCAAGGTGTATTAAATGGGTACCCAGTAGGAAGCAATTCCATGAATGTTTCAGCGCCTCATCATGGTAGCTCAGCTAAAGTCGGGGTAACAACATGATTGCAGGGGCCTCAGGGAGAACAGTGTTAATACTGATGAGGCTACCCTGGGTAATCAAGAAATATTACTATCATTATCATAATTATTCATTGCAACCATAACCCCAAGTCTGCACTTTCGATGAAATAAAACCTCAGGGAGCAATTGTCGCAGGAGCACATATAGGATGAGCCTTAAAATCAGCTACGTAACACAGCCTCATAGTTAATATAGTGTCTGCTAAAGGCGAGAACGGCATTACCTCATGTACTTCATGTTTACATACAGTCGTCTGCACCATCACCTGCTGTCACAACACATCCCATCCCAGTTTAAGCTAATATTGAGCTCTGGTATGAGAATCGTTTGTCGAGAGAACATGGCTATAATTCATTCTGGATTATTATCCTTTAGTAGATTGATTGTTTGAACCCGTAAAATAAAAATAACCTCACAAAAAATTGATGGGAATCATCTTCAATAAAAAACACAACTCTTATTTGCACATACGGACCTGTGTTAAGCACATGGTGTCTGGCCTACTTACCGGTACCTTGATTTCCTATCTTTCTATGCACATTACTCAGCCCCTATACATTTTCTACCAAAATTGTTTGGCACATGTCTTTTATTTGTAATCTTGAACATTCAGTGTAAGTTTTATTAGATTCTGTAAGATTTTTTTTTCTATCATTTTTTGCATGTCAGAGGGTTAGTATAGTAGAAGGAATATAGTAAGTCATGAAAATCAGTATTGATTTTATTATTTACGATATAAATCTACGTATCTACCTATTCTACTTTGCTATTGTTGCACCTCAACATTGCATAACCGAAACTTAAAACACATCGCCAAATTGCTCATACCCCCCCGCCCAAAGGCGCCCTCCGTGACCCTTGCGTCCGAGCGCCGCCAACGTAACCTCTTCCTCTTATCACGAGTTCCCTAGGACACACCTTGGTAAAGGCGCTGGGGATGGAGGGAGGGAAAACAGGTAGATACGTAGATTTATATCGTAAATAATAAAATCAATACTGATTTTCATGATTTACATCAATAAATCAACGTATCTACCTATTCTACTTTGCTAAAGACCAGCACAGATTAAAGCCGGGTGGTAAAAACCAAGCAAACATATCAACTTGATGAGAAATAGACGACGAAGCCGACTTCAGAGAAGCGACCGCAAAAGCTCGTTCGCCTGCGGGCACATCTTTGAGGCAAAAAACAGTAAAAGAACTTGGAGACTTCCAAAAAGCTGCTTTACAGATATCTCGAACTGAAACTCCGATGAAAAGAGCCCAAGACGTACTGACACTGTGAGTATCATGGGCACGAGGAGTCCTGCCAGGCGTCAAGGCCTCAGGGCCCGCCGCCTTGATAGCCAAGACTAACCACCTGGAGATCTTATCCCGAGATGCCGCCGAAAGTGGCTCTCGAGAAACCAGAAAGAGCTGATCCGACTTGCGAAAAGGCTTCGTCTTGTAAAGATACCATTTGAGGGCGCGAACGGGACACCACAGTCCGTCCCCGAAGACCGAAGAAAAATCCGACAAGGGATGAAGCACCACTTCCACTGAACCCGACGTGTCAGACTGATTCTAAGCAATAAAAGACGCCTTGGGAATCAAACGAACCCCACGTCCTTCCCAGCGGATATGCCCAGGGGTAACTGAAAGGGTATGAAGTGAGCTCCTACGCTGACCAGAAGAGATTGCCATGAGAAAAACCGTCTTGACCGTAGTAAGCAGAAGCGTCGCAGAACACAGCGGTTCGAAGGGAGGGCCAAAACCTTGGGTAAACTCCACACTGGCGTCAGAGGTCTGAAGAAGGGTCTCTTAAGGAAGAAAGACTTCAAAAGAGCCGCTAGCTGAGGAGCAGAAGAAACCGAAGATAGCAGACCGATAGCCACAAATCGTTGACAGAGCTCTCCCCTTGTCACACAAAGAGATCAGAAAGTCAGCAATAGAAGGTAAAGACGCCTCTCTAGGGGCGACGCCCACCTCCTCACACCAAGTGTGAAAAACATCCAACCATGAGCTGAACACCGTCCTGGTCGACTCTCGTCTACTCTGGACTAGAAATTGTGCAGCACGTTCGGAGAAACCTGACGAACGAGCCCTCTTCCCGATAACCGCCAAGCGGTCAGACGGAGGATTTCCGGCCGCTGGTGTAGAAAACCAGACAGAGGTTGCGACACCAGATCCGGATGACACGGCAACGACCACGGAGTCCCCACCAGGAGGGTCAGGAGGTCCTGAAACCACGACCTCGCCGGCCACCAAGGAGCTATGAGAATCATCATCGCTTGATCGTCCCTGATCTTCCAGAGCACATGGGGAAACGACGCGAACGGGGGAAAGGCGTAAGCCCTCCATCCCTCTACGAGATCGCGAAAGCGTCCAGAGCAAAAGCTCCTGGTTCCCGGACTCTCGAGAAAATCGAGGAAAACGATGGTTGAGCGAAGTTGCGAAGAGATCGATGTCGAGAACACCGAACACTCTCCTCAGTTGCCTGAAGACAGTCGGAGTCAGAGTCCACTCCGAGGGAAGGCACTTGCCTCTGGAGAGAAAGTCCGCTAAGATATTCTCTTCGCCCGGGATATGTGATGCAATCGGGAACACCCTCGCCCCCTTGCACCACGCCCAGAGTTGAGAGGCCAACTCGTTCAGAGCCACAGAAAGAGTGCCTCCTTGTCTGTTGATGTACACCATCACCGATACGTTGTCCGTAAGAATCAGAACCGAACGACCCACCCGACGAGCACGGAAGTGACGAAGCGAAGCAAACACTCCCATGAGTTCCAACACATTGATGTGGGGCAGAAATTCCAGATGACTCCAGTCTCCTGAAATCATTGACCCCTGGCAATGACCTCCCCAAACCAACAGCGACACGTCCGTGGTGACGGTCACGGAAGGGAGAGGAACTCGGAAGCGTCCGCCCTGAAGGAAGAAGGAACGACGAAGCCAAGGACCTAGAAGACCCTTGATTCTGGACAACAGGGGGATCCATGACAAAAGAGAACTCACGCTCGGCTGATAAAACTCCAACAGAAAGAGTTGGAAGGGACTCATCAATAGTCGACAATCTGGAAGCATGTCGACTAGACTGGAGAGAAACCCTAGCCACTGAAGCCAACGCTCGGCTTTCACCCGACGTGCACATCTCAGAGACCGATCAGTCCTGACTATCGTCTCGACCCTGTCGAGACTGGGACGAGCCAGCTGATGACGAATGTCCAGCTGAGCACCTAGGTAAGACGGCGTGCGAGTGTGAGTCGGAACGAATTCTGATTTCTCCCAATTTATGAGAAATCCGATATCTTGAGTCGTACTGATCAGAATCTGCATATGATCCAACAGCCTGACTGACGCCACGACTCTCGTGAAAATCCGAGGAGCAGGGCGCAAACCGAACAGGAGCGCTCTGTAACGGTAGAATTTGCCCCGGCACATGAAAATAAGCGTCGCGAAGATCCAAAGAAACCGCGACGTCTGCGGGATTCAATGAAGAAAGGATGGTTGCCAGATGATCCATTCGGAAAAGAACCTTTCCCAAATGAAGGTTAAACCGCTTCATGTTGAGAATCATTCTCAAAGAACCCGAGCACTTGGGCATTACGAACACCGGCGACAATTCTCGTACCACCGACAGAACAAATGCGTCGCTGGTGATCTTCCCCCACGCCGGGAGAAATCTCCGGAGCCGCCCGCCGACCAAAGACCCAAGCACTCGGGGGAAGCCATCTCTAGAGAATGACTTCCCACCACCACGAAAGGGAGTCCGGGAAAAAAAGAAGAATCACGGTAAGAAGAACCTCGAGACGAAGGACGACCACGATCCTGGTATTCCTCCTCGGCCGGGTACCAGTCCTGAGGGCGGCCCTTAGACTGGACGATGTTCTTACGAAAAGAACCCGAAAACTTCAACTTTTCTTACGAGGTCTGGAGGAAGGAACCGGCTCTTGGACATCGCGAAAAGCAACGGACAGGTCTCGAGCCTGCTTCTCACCATCAATCTCGGCTTGCAGTAGAGTAGTGAAACTATCTCCACAAAGGTGGGGGCTGGCCACTGGAATCTGCGGAAGCAGTCCTGGAATTTGATGCGGTCGAATGCCCAAAAAAGTGAGCACAGCCTCCCGACGATACTTCTCGATGGAATGCGAAGTCACCGCAAGCCGTGAGAAAAGATCAAACAACAAAATGTCACTTTAATCAAAAGGACCACGAGTCCCAAACTTCTTCCCCAAACGACTGGCCACCGCCACAAGTTTGGGAGAAACCCGTTTAGGACACAAAAACAAAACCGCATCCTGAGGAACGAAAGCGTACTTGTCCACCTGCCGCTTAAGAAATCCCGTCGATGACGACAAGTCTTCTGCGGCATTCACAAATTCTTCTTCGTGTAGATCAGGAACAAACAGTCCCTGAACCGCTGAAGAGTCCGAATTAGAAGACAGGAAGCCCCGCCGCCCCGACAATAACACCGGGACGACACAAGAATCGGGCACATATTTGTGAAACAAGGCTAACGAATCCGCCGCCAGAGACACAAACGGAGTAGACGCATCATCCCCCGCAACTGAACCAGACGACTGAGCGATGGAACCAGTGTCCCAACGATCAACCGAGCCCCCCCTATCTTGACCAGATAAACAGGGACGATCCCCGCCTCTCAGAGCGCCCAACGAAGCGTGAGGCGGAGAAGCAAAAAGAGAGGACCCCGGCCGAATATGACAACTCGAAACCCGCACCGGCGACTGCTCAGGCGAGATCGATGCATCTTCGGAAAACTCCGAAAATAAATCAACCGCGATCGGATCCGAAAGTGAAGTAGGACGAACCGGAGGAGCCGACTCGGGCACCGAAGATCGAAAAGCGTCAGCAACAGCCCGCATCCAATCCGAAAAATCCGGCGGGGGTGGAGGCACCGACGGAGGGAGAGTAGCCACCAAAGGCGGACCCCGAGGAGCCGCAAACGGTTCCGTAAAATCAGAGCGCGGATTCTTCGAAGGATAAACAAAATCCGAGGAAGAACCGGCCACAGCGTCCCGGGAACCCCGCCTCTTACGAGACGTAGCGGTAACGTAAAAGGCCGAAGGAACGGGACGGTTATCCGATAAAAGCCCGACGGTAGGAGCCGCAAACCGAATCGGGAAAACGGAACATGCACCGACGGAGAGGCGCGGTTAGTTGAAGCCCCAGGATCCGACTCGACTGCACGGGTACCCGGACCGAAATCCGGAACCGGCAAATCCGACAAAGGGACAGAAGAACCGATCGGTGACCGCTTCAAGTCCGGATCCACGGAAGCAACCCGAATATCCGTCGATGGATTTGTGCACCGACCAAACAAAAGACCTGACGGAACAATTGTTGGTGGTGCAGAACTAAGGCCCGTTCCACCCAGAGTTAATACCTCTGGGTTTCCGGGAACCGTCCCGAGAGGAGATAAAATCGCCCCCTCGACCATTCTCATAGGCTTGCCTTGCCCGCAAAAATGTCTGCTGACATTTGCATCCCCGGGGTTTGCGGTGTCACCACCGCTCCCGAGGGGCGTAACTAACGAAGACTTATTTGTAGAATCCTTCGTCTTCGTATCCGTCGATGAATCTGCGCACCGACCAACAAAAGACCTGACGGAACAATTGTTGGTGGTGCAGAACTAAGGCCCGTTCCACCCAGAGTTAATACCTCTGGGTTTCCGGGAACCGTCCCGAGAGGAGATAAAATCGCCCCCTCGACCATTCTCATAGGCTTCCCTTGCCCGCATAAACGTCCACTGACGTTCGCATCCCCGGGGTTTGCGGTGTCACCACCGCTCCCGAGGGGCGTAACTAACGAAGACTTATTAATAGAATCCGTCGTCTTCGTTCTCGCGACAGAACTTGATTTCTTCTTCGTGAAACCTGCTAAGAGAAAATAAGAACTGCGAGACATATTATAACCTGCGGGAAAGAAAAATTAAACAAAGGGTACGAGCAATTATCAACAAGAATTAAATAAACTACCAGTGACTAAAACACCCCACCGACTACCCCCGCACGCACCCGAGGCCTCGGAGGAGTGAGGACAGGCAAACGCGAAAGCGGAAACGTAACAGTAGTCGGCAAGAAAACGTTCTAGAATACTGATAAATAAATAAATTCACGGAGTGAAACTACTCTCTAACGAACAGGAAATCGTAGAGAATATTATAAAAGGCGAAAATGCGAACCAAAAAGTGACTAAAGAGGAAAAACTCTTCAACTTTTGGGAGCGATTTTTAGTGTAACTTATCCGTTCGGATGCGAAGAGATAAGAGGAAGAGGTTACGTTGGCGGCGCTCGGACGCAAGGGTCACGGAGGGCGCCTTTGGGCGGGGGGGTATGAGCAATTTGGCGATGTGTTTTAAGTTTCGGTTATGCAATGTTGAGGTGCAACAATAGCAAAGTAGAATAGGTAGATACGTTGATTTATTGATGTAAATAACATTTTATACAAAAATTAAGCAATTTTTTTCATCAACCTTCAACAATGTTACCCAGTCACTTTAAGCTTGGAAAAGCTGCTTCAGGGATTACATGTAGCTCATCAAGGTTCAAGGTTCAACGTTCAAAGTTCATCAACTGCCCGCAAGAAGGCTGTTATAATGCTATTGACAATACATGGCTGTTACTGCCTTTTTGTGGACAGACAAGGAGTTAATGCCTTCTGGTTCTCAGTAGAGAGATGCTGTGGTCTAGGTGAAAATTGAATAGACAATGAAGCTCATGGTTACAAGGTTCAAATCTCTGCCACAACATTTATTGTACAGATAGATGTGGAGACAGGATTAATGTGTTCATATCTGACTAAGACATGGAAGCTTAAAATCAGAGCTTTGCATGTGCATGTATATCTGCTAGTCTCTCTCTTTCCTCACTCTTTCTGTCCTCCTTATTCCTATCTCTAACTCTATCTTTATCTCTATCTCTATCTCTAACTCTATATCTATGTCTATCTCTATTTCTACCTTTCTCTCTCTCTCTTTCTCTCTCTTTCTCTCTCTCTCTCTCTATCTCTCTCTCTCTCTCTCTTCCTCTTCAACCTTCCCTCAATCTTTGAACACACTAAAATGTATGTGAAAATAAAAGGAAGTTGTCGCCTTTTAAAGTTGAGTGTGTGCAAAATCATAATTCATTTAATGCAACTTTAAATGTCCATGCTGCATTGATGAATCAACTTGCATAATGTTCCCCCTTTAGAGCAAGCATCGAAAATGAGAAAGAAGTTGTTAAACACAAGGAAACAAAATATTAATGGGAACAGCAAGAGAGAACGAGAGAGAGCAAAAAAGAGAGGAAGAAAGAGAGAGGAGAGCAGAAGGAAAGAGAGACACCCACACACATGTCACACAAACAAACAGAACACGCTACAGGCTTTCTCAAGGTGGAAACTGACTGGCTTTCATTAAAATTCAATCCTAATTACGTTAGGTGTATTCATGCAGGCTCTAAATGGAAACAATTTTCCAATCAGCACATCTACAGCCTGCTTCAGTTGGCATTGACATTCAGGTAAAGATGCCACAGTCATAAGAAAACAAACCACAAAGCAATGAAAACAAAAAGGCATGTTTGCATGGTATTGTCAAAGTTTAAAACATTCAGGCAAACATGCCACAGTCGTAAGAAAACAAACCACAAAGCAATGAAAACAAAAAGGCATGTTTGCATGGAATCGTCAAAGTTTTAAATATCCAGTTAGCAAAACCTCAAAGTTTAAACCAATAACCTATGGCAATGACAAGCATGTGGGTTTACGAGGCATTTTTTTACCATTGACTGCTTGAAGTTTTAAAGGCCCACTGCACTACTTGTAGCTGCTTGCGCCCTCTTTATAACAAACAATGTCTAATAGGTGATCATTGGTCCCCCATGATCCTCTTTTTCTAATAAGTTTTTTGAGAGCTGAGTTGATGAGATAACCACCTGTCCAGTGACCTGGCAGGGTGGTCTAATTCCTCTTTTACACTAGTACTGATGGGCTTTAAACTACTAGCCAGGTAGACAGTGGCTGTTACACCAGAATGGCAAAACCCTACAAGTTATTGGCATCCACATTACAAATAACTTTGAGTGAAAACCTCCTGCTGCTCGTCATTTTCATGTTAACCATAAGGTTGCTCGAAACGATTTCAAAATTAGAGTAAAGTTTAAATTTCCAAAACCAGACTGTCTGCCCTGGTCCTGAACTTCAAGATAACCTTGAGGTTTCAAACCATGAGCTGAAATTTAAGTTTACAGATTGTCATGTGAACCTGGCTCACGAATAAAAAGTCAACGACTGACAGGAATAACAACCGCGGGAGGCGTTAGAAGGGGTGCAAGAACAACAGCCTGTGTAAACAGTAATGATTTCATCAAATTATACCCTATTCAGATGGGCTTGTCTTCAACAGCTCGAGATTGTAAAATAAAACGCTATTTTAACTATCCCGATCGCAAATTATCCAGCTAATTTGCGTCTTCATCAGCCCGCAGTTGCAATTAGCGGGATCTTTGGTCGAGATAATCATCCCAAGATATCTTGGGATAGTTTGCAGAATATCTCGCTATTTGTCCGGTGTGTCTTTGCCAGCCCGAAGTTTGGCACTATGTGCGAGCGCTGAGTAAAATATCTCGAGCTCAAGTTTCGAGGTCTAGCTGATGAAGACGCGATTTGTAACTTCAGGCTTATTTCCCAAATCAGAAATAGCTGGCTATTTGGCAATCTCGAGCTGATGAAGACAGGCCTGATGCGGAAGGGCCTGATGAGGAAGCTTGTACGTTTGTTGTGGTGTAATGGTATAGTGGTTCATTCACTGACCTTCATTCATTAGGTCGAAGGGTCAAATCCCAGTCCAGCACTAATGTCTTTTGGCAAGAGATTAATCTGTATTTTCCACTCTCCACCCAGGTGCAAATGGAGACCTCATAATGCTTGAGTACTTACTACTTCAACAAATGTTGAAGAGCTCTCTCTCTCTCTCTCATTCTATCTGTCTCTCATTCTCTCTTTCTCTCTCTGTCTCTCTCTGTATCTCTCTGTCTTCCTCTCTTGCTCTCACTCTCTTTCTCTCTCTCCATCTATCTTCTGTTGTAATGTTTCAAACAAAACATGAAAGAAATGAACGCAATGAACACAAAAACATATGGCAGAGTGTCCGACACATATCTAGAATGCCGCACTGCCCACAACTGCCTCTTTCCACTACACAAGTCATCAGTCATTCGTAAAATGGCCTACCATACCAAGTTCTTGTAATGCAAAATGATTACATCAAACAACTGCTGTATATTTATTGCATATATTGCAGGTTGTTTACGAACAGGAACAGAGCTACCATTGCGAAAATTGCTCTGGGCTTTATTTTTTTGGTCAAAAGTATAGGTTTAGAGTAAAGGTTTATAGGGTTAGGTATAGTTTTGGGTCCAGCAATGAAGTGAGGAATTTGCTGGCAGCAGAGGATATGATTGTAGAGTGTCTTTAAAAAAATTCAAGAAAAAAATTAAATTAAAAATATATATCATATATTTTTCTGAAATGTCAGTTACGGCCGTATATTATGTACATGCAGATGGCACAAAAAGTGAAAGCACCAATATAGATACGGTCCATAGCAACGTATACTCTAATGAGGTTTTTCAGTTTGCTGAACAGAATGTTACAAACCATATGTCCATGTATAATGGGTTCAATCCTGGAAAGTATATAGTTATGCACACTTGATATATTCCCGCTTGCACTATTGGCAAGTTCAAACAAAATACAATTTCATCCATACATGCATGTTCGGGTGATACAGGCATATGGCAAGTTCGTAGAGTGGGGTTGTTAAAAGGGGAAGTCCATGTGATATTAACTTGGTTTTAATAAAAGCAGAAAAATGAGACAAAACAAATTAGTGACAGTTTGAGCAATATCGGATTAAAAATAGGAAAGTTATGAATTTTTAAAGTATTCATCAGGGAAACACAAATTGGCAACACTGTGATGTTTCTTGCAAGCTCCTCTCAGAACTGAATTTTTTTTTAATAAAACTGAATTTTCTTAGTTATTGATGATGGAATAGATAAAATTCATACAGGGGTTGTCTCAAAACATATTTGCAACAATTATATTTAGGGTAATTTATGGTTGAATGTTTTGTTTAGGGATATTATTTAAAAAAATTAGTACAGGGGAAATGGGAAGGGGGCTCGCAAGATGCGTCAAAAAGCTGCAAATTCGTATTTGATTGATCGCTACTTCAAAAGTTCATAACTTCTCAATTTTAATCTGAATTTGCTCAAACTGTCACTGACCTGTTCCTTTCATTTTCCGCTTTTATCAAATCCAAATTAGTATCAGGGTGGACTTCATCTTTAAATTGGCACTAGTGAGAGGTAATCAAATTTTGCCTCATGATATTGGGTAATTGCCTTTTGATGTGGTTGTACAAGTGGCGCCACTGTTTGATGAATGATGCTTGTTTTTGGTAAAGAATGAGCTCAGAATTGATTGTACAAGGTATACATGTACTATGAATGGAAATACAGGTATACAAAGCAATTTCAGATAGAACAAGAGAAAGGTATTTCTATAAAATAATATTTACCAAAAGTGGTTAAGCTTTTAAATTAATGGAATTTGTTGTGAGTCATCCCTTTGAAGGCTCAAGAAAACATGCAACAGGCAGAGACAGAAAGAAATAAAGAACTTAAGAAAAGGGTAAACAGAGAGAGAGAAAGAGAAAGGGAGAGAGAGAGAAAGTTGGAGAGAGAAAGAGAGAGAGAGAGAGATGGGGGGGGCGCTAGAGGAACAGAGTGCGTGGAAGACAAAAAAATGTGACTTTAATTAAATAAACAGACACGTACATCTCCATCACAAGAGCAAAAGCAGCACTTATTGCTTTCAAACATTACCTCAGTCGATCAAAACAGGCGGCGGTTTGATCAAGACATCTTCGTTCTTGAAACGCATGTGAAGTGTGGGCGCATAAATATTGATCGATCCTGCTGTCTGGAATGGACTTCTTAACGTTTAGGTGCTCGCCATTAAAATCTCATTTCATACGCAATGCTTTTACCGCCTTTTGCATTGTCTTGATCAAGTGTTGCTTCAGTTGTGATTCAATAATTTTTTAGAATTTGGAAAAATGCAGAAATAAAATCAAAAAACAAAATCAAAATGATTTTTTAGTACAAAGCGAATGGGAGGGGACCTCGCAAGATACATCACAAAGTTGCCAGTTTGTGTTTGATAGATTGCAACTTTAAAAATTAAAGCTTCCCTATTTTAATAACACATTGCTCAAACTTCACTAATTTTTTTCTCTCATTTTTCTGTTATAATTAAAACAAACTAGGGTGGACTTCCCCTTAAAGATGAAGTTCAGTTCTGGTCATGCGATTGCATTGTGAAAAAAACGTTGTGGAATCGATCAGAAAAGGTTGATCATCTAGCATATAAGTATTGGTGTGTGCTGCAAGGTTCTCGAATGATCGAAATGAAAAGAAATTTGCCCCAGTCTTGGTAAAGTTACAAGCACTGTACACAGAAATATGTATATGGGACTTCACAAACACGTGGCGTAAAAATATGTCCTGAATTTGTTGATGTTACATGCCATATTTAGAATGTTAAGGTATTTGAAGAGCCATGCTTTTCAGGGAACATTTTTTATCTGATGTTTTTCCACACTTGCATAAAATACAATGATAACGCTCACAAATTATTTTTCACCTCTTCCAAGAACTCAACCTTCTCTTTAAATTCTTTTGCATGCAAATTTAGTTTCTGGTTTTCCAGCAGTTTGCTTTGTCTACAATATAATCATATCATTCAATCGATACTATTCCTTGTAACATGCATGTTTAGGAGTTCCTTCCCGATTCTGCAGCTGTGTATTCCATAAAGTTTTCATTAAAAAATGAGTCATGTAAAACCATGTTTTCCATTGTTTACTGTCTATCACAACACATGTTATAAAATGTATGTTTGGATATAAAATAGTTTTCATTGTGTATGTAAATATCCATCTACACATATGTCCATATATAGCATATGGTATTTTCTCTTTGCTTAGGTGTACAAAAAATGAATCAGCAGCCTTGAATTTCTTTTCTCTTTCAACAAGTCGTGTTAGATCACGATCGTCATTGTCTATGGTGAAGGCATTTGTTAAAACATGTGTAACCATAAAATGTTTTTCATTATCTGATAGTATATAAAGTGTAGGTGGAGGACTATTGACTCTTAATTTTGTCTACGTATAGTAATTTCTCTTTTTGTTTTGGTAAATCACTATGGCAACCTTGAATGCCTCTTTCTTTTTAATGAGTCGTGGTAAACCACATGTTTCAATGTTAATTGTGAATCCAACTCTCAGTATGTTTGATTGTAAAATGATTTCTATTCTTTGAGACCATATTCTAGTGTGGGTGTAAGATCATTGATCTATGATACAGTCTACATAGCGTATCAATTTCTTTTTTTTTAGCACATGTATCCAAAATTGATTTGGCAGCCATGCGTGAATCCTCTCTCTAATTTAATGCCTATTATCTACTGTCTGATTATAAGTAATTCTAAACTAAATAATATGTTTTACTTAAACTAGAGATTTGTATATCATCTGGCAGTAATTAATAATTAGTCTCAGTGTTATTCATTTAAGAATTGAATATTTTGCATTCTCTCCTCCACTGTGATAGTATTTATAGGGAAACAATCACTCCCCAGAACAATTTGTCTACAGCTAGGCCCTGTCTTACAAAGAGTTGCGATAGATTCTTATCAATTGCAAGTTTTCACTCTCCCATCTCTTATGTACAGTACATAGTTGAGATTGATATCAATCGCAAATAATTTGCGATAAATATCAACTCTTTGTAAGACAGGAAACTGGAGAGTATAAACTCAACTTCACAAAACTTCATCTGCAATTCTATGGCCCGACAGATGCAGAGTATGAAGATTTAGAAAAGAATAATATAAAACCTACACTAACGTAACAGGTGCCTGGGACATACATGTATGGGCACCAAAAATCCAAGCCTGAATCCCCCAAATTTTGAAATTTTCACATACATGTATGTGTACAACAGACCGAGAACTGTTCAATCTGCACCCCTTCCAAGAAAGTTAGTGTGGAGCCCTTAAATAGTGTCAGGGTTAGGGTTGAAATTAGGAATCAGATGAGATATATAGGGTTAGAGTTAGAGTCTTGTGAAGGGTTGTAGTTACTTCTATTATATACTATAGGAAATCTATGACTCAGCAATTGTCACCAGAGCACGACCGCTGCACGCGTGAAAACTGCCCCGTATAGACATGACGCCAGTTTACACACTTCAGAGGAGAACGGCCAATAAAACCTGACAGTGCATATTGATGGAAGCGGCTTGTATTGAGGTGTGAAATTGCTCTTGTGAGAGGCCTACTTCCGCGTTCAGACTATTATATTATTATACAGTGAAACCTGCCTATAAAGACCACTTTCTCTGTCTGATGATTCTTTTAAAACAACATTTTTTAAACAAGTTTCATAGAGGTGTCATGGTCTAGTGAATACGTCTTTGGACTTTGGATCTCATGGTTCGCGGTTCGACTCCCGCCGCGGCACTTATGTCCTTAATCTACATTTGCCACTCTCCACCCAGGTGTTTAATGGGTACTGGTAAGAAGGAATCCCTTGAATGCTGTGAGCACCAAAAACGGTAGCCTAGCATAGCAGATTGAGCACCTTGTATGGTGGATATGTGCGCTTTAAAAATATCAAATATTGTTATTATTTTATAAATTCCCTTTAACCTGAACAGGCGACTAGTCTGTACACCCCTTTCACTGTATGAAGATTCTTGACAAATTTCTTTATACAAATTTCGCATAATTTTTCTATAGACTGAACACACTCTGAAAGACCTGTGTCTCTGCAGCTGCCATCTCGGTATCACTGTACGACGATTCTTTACGCGTTTCTTTATAGAAGTTTTGAATAAGCTTTCTACAGTCTAAACAGGCTCTTAAAGGCCTGCGTCTCCAATGATAAGGTGTGTCTCTGCAGCTGCCGCCTCAGTTTCACTGTACAACGATTCTTTACACGTTTCTTTATAGAAGTTTTGAATAAGCTTTCTACAGTCTAAACAGGCTCTTAAAGGCCTGCGTCTCCAATGATAAGGCTTGTCTCTGCAGCTGCCACCTCAGTTTCACTGTACGACGATTCTTTACGCGTTTCTTTATAGAAGTTTTGAATAAGCTTTCTACAGTCTAAACAGGCTCTTAAAGGCCTGCGTCTCCAATGATAAGGTGTGTCTCTGCAGCTGCCGCCTCAGTTTCACTGTACAACGATTATTTACACGTTTCTTTATACAAACTTTGCATACATTTTCTGCAGTCTAAACATGCTCTTTAAAGGCCTGTGTCTCCATCGATAAGGCGTGCCTTTACAGCTGCTGCCCCAAGGCATGGCTAACATGATCATCCCCATGCATATACCATGGAGAAGCTCAGACAATGAGTGCTTCACTATTAGCCTAGGAAGACTACGATCGATCGCGCGTGGGCCGGACAAAGTCATGAAGGAGCTTTTAAATCAAGCGTTAGAACATATTGTACTCCAAGTGCATCTTCACTTATATCTTCCCTATTTTCACGAAGTGACGAAATGAGGAAAATCGTCACGCAAAGTCAATGCAATTTTCCTCATTACCATCACTTCGTGAAAATAGGGACGATATGTTATAGCTTGCTAATTGGCCAACTGGGAGACTATATGTAGAAGTGTTTTGGTTTAGTGGATAATTCTCTGGTCTGCGAAAGGTACTGGGTTTGGATCCAGCCGCGGCACTAATGCCCTTCAGCAAGACATTAATCTACATTTGCCACACTCGACCCAAGTGTAGTAATTGGGCACCCGGTAGGATTCGTTCCTTGAATGCACTAAGCGCTATGGTTGCTGGAGCTAAAGCCGGGGTAATAGCGCATAGGGACTTTCTTTGTGTGAGTGATATGCGCTATATAAATAACGTTCATTATTATTATTATTAATAATATTCAAACCCCTTGGGAAGTGCATAGAGATGTTATATCATAATGTGATATGCGCTATACATGAATGTCATATATTATATCATATTAATATTTTAAGAACAAGCTAGAGATGGGTGGGGATAATACCTCTAGCTACTATCCCAAGAGTAACAGATTACTGCTAGATGTGCAAAGACTACATTGGTTTTGACCAGTGGTGCAGATCTCAATTTTCTTTGAATTAGCAACTTACTCCGTGTATAAGACGCATCTTTTTTTGCTGAAAAAAAAATGTGAAAGTCGGGGCTGCGTCTTATACACAGGTACACGAAACAAAAAACAAAAAAAAGGTTTGAAGTGTCGATTTATGCCCCTCCACCTGGCACTGTGCCTGGCAATGTCTCCCAGCCCAGTCATACAAGGTGTGTTGACTCACCACTCGGAAACTAGAACAACATATACCTGTATGGCCGAATTTCTGCTTGGACTTAAAAGGAAAATTTGTTGGGCATCTTTAGTTTTAAAAACGACATTGTTATTGTTATTTGTAACAAGTTTACTAGCACAAATCTGCTTCAACTGCACCTCGCAGTAAAATAAAGGTCCTTCTCTGCGTGGGGTGCGTCTCTAATACACAGGTGCGTCTTATACATGGAGATTTACGGTATACTGTATTTGAAAACTAGGGATAATGAAAACAGACCTTTTCAAAAAGCCAAGACAAGGGGATGTAGGGTGTGCTTGTCATAAAAAGCTTTCATTAGACCTAAGGGACAGCAAATAATAACTCCCAGAACATGATAGCAGAATTGAGTTACGATTCCCTGATGTGTACATGTATACATGTGTCTACGTGATGGAACACAGGCATGATATTTGTGCAACTGGTGATTTCAGTACAGATTGATCATTGACAAATATTTTTCACAACAGGCTAGTTCTCCTTTCTCTTTATCTAAAACAATAAATTCCACCATAAAAAATGAAATTGATCTGAAATGAATTATTGATCTGACCACAGAGCTGATGAACAGCATGCCTGTTTGATTTTCAAGCAAAGATTGCCAGCTGTTGCTTTCCCAGCAATACAAACATGGCATAAGAAACAATTAACCACTTCTCTGGCAATATTAAAGGTACACTTTATCATTCTGACATCCAGATATTATTTGATTAAGTATACATTGTATGTGAACAACAGGCCATTTTTGTAATATATTTAAATATAAATTGTATGTCTGCATGGACAACATATTGGAAAGTCTCAAGGAAAACATTATCTTCTATTCCGTTACCATAGAAATTAAACCTGTTGTACTTGCTTTTAATGTTTGTATACAGAACAAATTAGCAACCATGCTATTTAACCCACCCCCCCCCCCCCTACCCAGAAAAAAAAAATCAGAGAGAGAACCATTTTACTTGTTGACTCGCTATTTCTATTTCTTTCTCATCTTACTCTTTGAAACATATCAGATCCAAACTAAACAAATATTGAAATATTAATAAATAGTGTCATTTCTGTTAGTACATGTAAATGCCATATGCCCTCATGGTTTCCATAAGATAGGAATACTCCCCAGGGTGTGGAAATCGTGCACATTGTGCGTGAATGAATCCGATGACTGGAGTTTATGGTATCTGTAAAGCGCTTTTTATGATATCTGTAAAGCGCTTAGAGACGGTACTCAGGAATCCGTATTAAGCACTATATAAATCCAGACTATTATTATTATTATCATCAAATACAATGTACAAGCATTTCCAAGCATGATAAAAGCACAACAGAATAAACCACAATGTACTGGATACATGCGGGTCTGCTACCCTAAGACTAATAAAAAAAGAAAGTGTGAATATCTAGTTATGATGAACTTGAAGTTGTAGCTGGGGGATGCCCTCACAAAGACAGATAATTGATGAGTTGTCATAAACTAAATGGTGGGAGAAGACATACTGCTAATATTTCTAGTCTTCTCTTTCAGACTCGTTAAACCATACGCCTACGCTATTTCTCAAGTTGGACATATCTTTTGATTTACTAGTTAACACTGTTTAACATTTTAACATAGTCATGGAAATACGGTGTAGCTGAATTGTGAATCAATTTCACCCAGAATGTAAGAAAATTAGACGACATGACTGCATTTCTTAAAAAGACAAATTATCAAATTTGAGTAAATAAAGTGAGAAAAAATTATGTTGATTCTCTTCAATAAGAACTCTACCTTCATAAGTATAATTTTTTTAAATTAATGAACAACACAACTAGAGGAAAATTAAATGATTTCATCAAATTGTCACCAATTAACATCTTCTTAATTCTCATATGCATGGATAACTCTACCATTTGTCACATACAAAACTATTGAATTCATCTTTGATTCCTATAAAATGCCTTTTCCCTTTAAAGGGCATTACTCAAAATATATTATGGATAGCACGTTATTACCTCTAAAGAGAAAAGTCTCTCCTGAGTCATACATTTTGTTTGTTAAATTGACATTTTAGTATTTTTTTCGTTATGGCACAAATGGCAAAGTCGTCCGCCAATTTTAAAAAATTCACAACTTTCTATATTTTGTCTGATTTCAACAAAACTTTCACCAGTCACATTTTCTGATGTTTCTGCTATCCTCTAGAGAAGTTTGCTATCAAGGTTGGATTTCCCTTTAAGTTAATTCAAAGATTAGAACAACAGGTTTGGGCTCACATCATTTTGAGAAGAAAAAAACACCCTGTCCTACACCTACATGTATGAAGACATGGAAAATATCAGGTAGATAATTGAGGAAGAAGAGAAAGGGGTCTGTGTCACAGACTAGCAGATCCTGGTTCAATACAATAAGGTGGTGTCTAATATTATTATTATTATTATTGTTATTAGGTGGGCTGTATCTAATACAGACCACCTTATAATTTTGTTAAAATTGCCTTTATTATTTATTTATTATTTATTTTTCTTATTTCGAACCACTTTTTTGTGAGCAAGATCACTTTGAAATGGTTCAATCAAATGCTGTGAAATTTGGCACACATATGTATAGGCATATAGAGAAATCAAAATAACGTTTTCAACCTTGACCTTCACTGATGACGTCATCTAGGCGCCATTTTGTGAAAATCAACTCATGATCATATCTTCATAACGGAAAGTTATTTCTCATTCATATTTATCATGGTCAAGGTCAATATCAGTCCGGTCAATTTTAGGTCAATAAACGCGAGCATGCGCGTACGTCCGCCCGTCAGTGCGCGCGCACAATTTTTAAATGCTCAAAATCGTCTAAAATTTATTTTGCATACGTTTCAGGTCATTTTAAGCATTTTATAAAAAATCGCGCGTACGAGCATGCGCGCGCGTTTTCGCGCGTAACACCATTACAAAACATAGAATCGCCATTTTTTTTTCTTTCATGATATTTTTCATATTTTTTCAAGGAATTTGATACCATGTTTATCTCTTTATAACCATTATGAACAAGATGAGCGTAAATTCAAGATAAATGTCAGTGCGCGCGAGCTCTTTTAATACATAGCATATATGGGCAAAAACATGCCTATACAAAATCCGTTATAGCTCTTTGGAATGCACCGGGATCCTCAATTTTTTTTCATATTTAGATAGAGTATGAGTCAGAAATGATGATTCCATGTCTCATTTGGCCATTAAGTGTATCGTGACATCATCACAATGGCCTTAGAACTCAAAATACGAATTTGCATATTATGACGTCAGCATATTTATGTAAAATTGATTGTATCTCTGTAAATATTGATCAATTTTCTTCAAAATTTCGATATGTTGTAGCTAAGACAATTCTCTACAAGCGCAGTAATAACCATTTTTCATTTTGATGACGTCATCATAGTGAAAATTTTGATTAAAGGCCTCATGTCAAAAACTTCATAATTTGCGTGTTATGTCTATAGAAGGTGAATTTAGTTCACGTTATGAATCTACATGATATTGTTTTTTAAGAATTTGTAAGCAGTATGTCGCTTATTTTTGCTCTATTTTGTCTCAAGTTTTAGTTGACCAGCCCACCTATACTTGTTCCAAACAAGTATTATATGTCTAGTTATTTATATACTGCGCTTTTCCTAGAGCGCCCAAAGCGCTTACAACAAGGAGAATCCTACAAAAAATGAAAATGAAAACTTACAGAATCCTAAAAATCTGGATTACAAAAAAGAAATGTTTCAAGTCCCTTTTTTAATGAAGAGACAGATGGTGATTGCCTGAGTATTAAAGGTAGCCTATTCAAATATTTAGATGCAGTTATAGTGAAAATCCTATGGATGTCCCTTTCTCTTTCTCCCGTTCTCTCTCTCTCCCCTCTCTTTCTCTCTCTCTCTCTCTCTCTCTCTCTCTCTCTCTCTCTCTCTCTCTCTCTCTCTCTCTCTCTCGACGACCGACAGACCAACTGACAAGTAAATGGAGGAGAATGATGTCAGTCTCATGCAGTAGACAGACATTAACTAACACCTTTCTATAGGCATGGCAAAAATGCCCTATTATTCGAGCAGCTACAGGTCGTCAAACTACCATTACCTCACATTTGTCAATTAAGGTTGTAACTGCCAAAATACAGCCCACTATTTTGCTTCATAAATTATTTTGAGGATTATTATTAATAGGAGGGTGTCGTAAAAAGTACATACACTTTAACATCTCTTATGTATATGAGGCAGAGGCCTATATAATAATAGGCCGATACATTCAAGCTGGGTGAGGAATGGCAAAGTTTGTTGACCTTTCATCTGCTCCCTGTCTGCCCTCAGATGATAGTGAGGATGGCATCCTGTCTTGAGCCCAAGATCAGAGGATGATCAGATGATGATTATCACTCATCACTCTCATCAGCATCCTTCTGGTCTTAGTATCCCTCCTCCTCCTACTCCACCTTGCCTACTTCCTCCTTCTCTTTCTCCTCCTCCTCCTCCTCCCCATTCTGCTCCTTCTTTCTCCTCTCTCCTTTAGCACTCTTCCCTTCCATTTTTGGATCCCTCTTATTCCTTCTTGTAACTGTCATGCTTTCATTTTTTGCTCCTCTTCTTCCTCCTCTTTCTCCTTCTCTTCCTTTTCCTCTCCTTCCTCCCTTCTTGCATCCTTCTTTTCCTCCCACTTTTCTTCTTCCTTCTCATTCCAATCCCTCCTCCTCTTTTTCATCCTTTTATTCCTTTCCACCTTTTCCTCATTCCTTCTCCCCCTCCAATCATCATCATCAGCATCCTTCTTATTTTACTCCCCTCCCAACTTTCTGCCTCTTCAATCTCCCTAATATCCTCTTTTCCTCTCCCCTTTCTCTCATCATCATTCTCCTAATCATTGTTCTTCTGGTCCTTCTCTCCTCATTCAACTCTCTTTCTCCTTTTGCTTATCCTCCCTCCTCCTCTTGACCTCTTTATCTTTTCATCTTATTCTTTCACTTCTTGTCCTTCCCCCTTGTTCCTTCTCCTCCTCCTTTCTTCTTATTATTCTCAATGCTGACAATCACATCTCAATTCAATTTGACAATATGCAGGATTTTCAAAAATGAAACAATAATAGTAACAGTATTGCTAGATAATACATACATGTATATATGCTATTCAAACAGATAAATATTGCATACATATAAACAATTACCGGTATCTACCCTCGAATGAGTTGGAACCAAAGAACCTATCTTGATGAGAACATTTTTCATCCAAGCTATTCTTACAGGACTGAGCCCGCTCATCAATCAAATCACTGATTAAAAATAAACAGATATATGTCACAACGGAGGCTCGGATGTTTCATCTAGAAAAGGGACGGTATAGTGCAGTCGTCTAAACACTTCAAAGGATGTGTCTCTGACAGACATACACTGTACATATATCCATGAGGAGGCGTGATAGCTCAGTCAGTAGATCAGTGGTCTCGTAATCCGGTGGTCCGGGTTCGAACCAAGTCAATGCGCTAGTGCACTTGGGTAAGGCATTAATCCTCATTACCAGGTCCCTCGGAGATGACCTAAAGCCGTCGGTCTTCTGGTTGTTTATTAACAAGCATTTATTGCTTTCTGATACCCTTTTCTAACTGCACTGATTTTCATCGGATGCATCCGATGAAACGGCCAGTTAGAAAGCAACAGAGGAGAAAAAGGCGATTAAATAGCCGATGAAAAGAAGAGAAATAGGCGATTAAATTCTCCTGCTCAAGAGCAGGAGAAATTCTCATTCTATCGGTGTGACACCGATGAAACTGCCAGTTAGAAAACGTTCGTGAGAAAAAGGCGATTAAAACAGCGATTAAAATGGTCAAAGGTCACAGTATACGCGCGCTTTATCGTAACCAGCTGTGTTTGTTGACTTATGGTGGAACATGCTGCATGCTAGCTATATGGAGCGCGGGCTTAATAATTACGCAATAATTCTTCACTTCCGGCAAGGGCTCGCCACAGCGAGTGAATTTCACCGGCAGTTAGAAAACGACATGGGGAAAACTGCGGTTTCACCTTTGTTTACATAAGGAAAATTCAATCGGTATTTTCATCGGTGTGGCTCCGATAGAAGCCAGTTAGAAAGCAGTATTAGCTGTCAGGTAAAATAACCACCACCACTATTCTATCTCTGCCACATTCATTATAAGCGTGCTCATTCTGAACACACTTGTAGGACTATTGTGCAATCACCTTCTAATGATGCTTCTATAAAATACCAACAGACGCAATCCAGTGTTTCTTAATAGTAAATCTCTTCAACCTGTATGGACACACCATCTGTTGTCTATATGTGTTATATTGCATTCATATTAATGAAAGGATCCGGGTCAGCCATTGGTCAGAATGACAAAAAGCAACGTTTTTAAAACTCCATTCAGGGTTCATTCAGTCAGGAGTAAAATCTCAAGTGAAGACTAAATTAAGACTGAGCCATTTAATTCCAAATCATAACTCTCTTTCTCTCCTTCCCTCCCTTTCTAAGGCCGCGTTCATGCTTGATTTTGACGGCCAGAATCAGGCATCTGTTACGTGTTTAGTTTAAAACACGCTTGCGTTCATGCTCACTTTTGTAGAATCACCGAAAAACGACGATCACGAACGCCGATCGTAAACTCACAAAAAGATGCGTTTACAATTGTAAACGCGTTTAAATGGGGTCAACGCACTGACCTCTAGTGGGTCTACGTAGCATGCACAGTGAAGGTCACACAAGGCCACACAAGTAGAATTGCCTGGATGAGCCAGAGAAGTAAGCATGAACAGCTACACCGTGGAACTGCGATCACGATGAGCGTTTACGATGAGCGTTTCAGATCGCTCATTCTACCTTCAAAATCAAGCATGAACGCGCCCTAAGTCTCTCTCACCTGTTCCTTACTTCTTGTTCTTGCCACTATCCTCCTCTCGATTCCCTCTTCTCTAACTCTCCTTTTCTCCCACTTTCCTGTAACGCTCTCCCCTTTTCACTATATCTCTCAGTGCAATATATGAACATACATAATTTGACCATGTTTTAAGAATATATTCAATTACTTTGATTGCCGTACTGTTGTTCTCTTTGGCTAATGTTCTCACATTTTATGATAACTGTTACATCATTGACGTGCAGTCGGAGTTATTTTTATCTTGTAAACTGAACGTAATTCAGCCCACCGGCTTCCAGGTTCAGTATTTTAAAGCCCATCTGTACAAGTGTACAGGAAGGATTAGACCTCCCTGCAAGGTCACTGGACAGGTGGTTATCTCATCAACTCAGCTCTCAATTAACATACCGGTAAGAAAAAGAGGATCATGCATGGGGGACCAATGGTCACCGATTATGCATTATTTGCTACCGTATATAACGGTGTATAAACCGCACTTTTTTGCCGCCGAAAAAATTCAAAGTCGGGGGTGCGGTTTATACACGGTACACCAAAAAAAAAAAAAAAAAAAAAAAAAATTTTTTTTTTTTTTTTAAAGTTTCAATTTATGCCCCTCCGCCTGGCGCTATGCCTGGCAATGTCTCCCAGCTCGGTAATCGGTGTGTTGACTCACCACTCGGAAACTAGAACAACACTCAAATTTGTCTGTCATCTTGGTTTGAAAGTAATCTTTCTGATAGATCTCAATATGTAGTTTATAATAATAATTCCTCCAATTTTTCTTCTATTACATGGTGTACCACAAGGTTCTATCCTAGGTCCCTACTGTTTTTTAATTTACAGTACCGTAATGATCTTACACACAAAAAAAAAAAATCTCGGCCAAAAAAAAAAAAAAAAAAAAAAAAAAGTTTTTTTTTTTTTTTTTTTTTTTTAAGGGCGAAAAAGAGGGGTGCGGTTAATACACGAGGGCGGTTTATACAACGTTATTTACGGTATATAGAGGGTGCAGGTAACTATAAGTAGTGCAGTGAGCCTTTAATAAACCATAGATCAGTAAAATATGAATGCAGCATTGAGGGTCTGAGACAGAATTAGGGAACACAAACCCTTGACAAAAGTACAAAGCCCTCAGGACCAAGGCCAAGTTTACACAGGTAATGTCACTGGAATTTTGATGTATGGAGTTTCTCAAGCTGTGTTCGCACGGTCGTCAGCATAGTTTTTAATTTTAAAGGGAAATCTAACCTTGATAGCAAACTACTCAAAGGAAAGCAGAAAATCAGAGAAGTACATGTGTAGGCTGGTGAAAGTTTGAATGAAATCAGACAAAAAATGAGAAAAAAGTGACAATTGTGGTATAGGTATGGGCTCTTCAAATTGGTAATGGCTATGTATAGTGGCAGATAACTTTACCATTTTTGCCACCACACAAAATGACTAAAATTTCAATTTCTCAAATAAGACTTAAAAATGTATAACTCAGTAGGGTCTAATCTCTTTACAGGACCTATAAAAATATACTAACCATAATAAATTTTGAGGAATACCCCAAGGAAGAAGGCACTTAAGAGAAAACCAGAAATGATTGATATTTTTGTACATGACATACGGGAAAGTTATCCGCAACTATGTCACAATGCACTGACCAAACTGCCAATTTGAGATTCGCATGAACTTAGTGATTTAACGTTGATGGACTCTTGTGTGAACGTACCTTCTGCAAGGGAGTGGTAGGTACTGAAATAATTCTTGTTTCTTTCAATGAATTCAATGTCATACAGTCACTAAAAGCTTTAGGGGAAGGAGAGTCTATCGACTGAAAAGGAACCTTGTTTATTCAGCGTGATATTGTTGAAATAGATCGTTCTTGGTTTGACTTTGAAGAAAAAAAACTTAATTGTACGAGTGACGTTGCCTTTATGTAAAAGCTTAAAGGGAAATCCTATCCAAATAGACAACTACTCTAAACAAAAACAGAAAAATCAGAGAAGCAAACTGATGAAAGCTTCAATTTAATCTGACTAAATTTAAGAAAGTTATGAATTTTGGAAAGTTGTAATCACTATACGTACGGGCACTTTAAATTGTCTGAAGCGGTGAGTTCAATGTGATGTAGTTACCAAGTCCCTTTAATGTTTCAAACATAGACAGTCAATGACTCAATAGCAAGAGGGGATTTAATTTTTTAATTTTTTTTCTAACTTGCTTTCAATTACAAGATTGAGCATGCAATCTTTATCTACTGGGTGCAAACTCCTCCCCCCCCCCCCCCCCCAAAAAAAAAAAAAATCTTTACAATTATTGAAACTTCTCCCGGGAAGCCTAAAATTCAAAAGTTATTGAAATCTTTGCAAAACAATATAGGCCTACATTAAACTTCATCAGACTCTCAGCAGACAGAAGTGTTTTGGGAACAATGTGATACACACTACAAAATAGAAATGGGTGTTTTGGCAAGTTTGATCTATCTTTTTTGTTCTACTTCAAATGGAAAAGCAGCGCTGGTATACAGTACACTAGTAGTGGGCTCTCATGGGGAATTTGACACCATTCGGTGCTTCCCAATAACAGGAATTGTCAATCACCAGGATTAGCCTTCAGTTATATGACCAACAGGCCTAATATGTAATGCTTTGCAATACCCATCCATCCCTCCAGTGGTAAAGTTGAATTATCTTAAAGCCCCATGCACTGTCCTACTTGTAGCTACTTGCTCCCTCTATATAGAAAACTTCCCCAATCGGTGCCTGTTGGTCCCCCATGATCCTCTTTTTCTTATGTTAGTTGAGAGCTGAGTTAATGAGATAGCCACCTGTCAGTGACCTCGCTGTGTGGTCTAATCCCTTCTGGCCCAGTAGTATTGACGGTCTTTAATACTTTTACCTCACCCGAAGAGACTCAATTGAGAGACTCAGGGTATTTCTAGATACATGTAGTCTACAGGTTTGGTGTGTGCAGACTTGTACACCCATTAATGGTGATTCAAGCAGTAGCTGATGTCAGAGAATTAAGACCCACGTACTCCCTTTAAACTTAAAGTTGGTCTTTTACAAAGGTCACGGAAGGTTATCTAGCCATCTGATATTGACATTACTGTGTCTACCAACACAGCAAGGTGGTTGGGACTCAGAGAATTGGGTCAAATACAGGACAAACTGGGGAGGAACACCTACATCTACCTACATGTATACTCTAAAACCTCATGACAAGAAACTTTGCCATTTTCAAATGACTATGATTTTCACAGCAACCAGGCAAGAAGCTTTTGTGAATTGCCAACATTTGGTGTTGAGTCAGTTATTATTCATTAATTTGTATACATCAAACATGTTTATTACTTCAAACTCGATCGTAACAAAATTGTATCAATTGAAAGGTCTTTATCAGATGAAACATATTTTGTCAAAAATTAAAAAAATCATTAATTTTGTCAACCTTTCAAATTTTGAGCCAAAAATGACAATTTTAGTAAAACATGCCATTGGCATCCACCCTATGTTACCCTTTAGTAATTTTCACAAGAGTTTTAACAAAAATGCCATATTAATACCCTCAAATGCTGTCCAAAGTAAAGAAAAAAAAATCACATCATGGCTGGTCTAATACATGTATTTACACGGTACATGTATGTGTGGACCAATACACACCTTTACACGCTACAGGTAAATGTATTTACATGCACATAAAGTAAGTTTGATCAGAGCAAATATTTGTTGATAAGAAATGTTGGCTCCTCTATATAAATACAAATCAGCCTGAAGTTTACAAATGCAATGTACATGTATATACAGTTAACAACTTAACTATTCATACCCTTTGTAAAGTTGATATGTGTTTTGTTTTTATTTTGTTTTACATTCATAACTCGAGAATGAAAGGTGAACTGGTTGAAGTATGGCCTTTGTTGAATACTTTTAGATGCAAGATTTAATATGTCACATTCTGGAGAAACTTGAATCGGGACAAATCAATTTTTCACATACCGGTACTTGAAATATTTACATAACTTGGTATTGGTAAGAGTATGAATAATTTAGTTGTTAAAGATAAACTTGAGTTCTGGTAATGCGATTGCATTGTGAAAGAAAAGGTGTGGAATGGATCAGAAAAGTTGATCATATAGCATGTAAGTAATGGTGTGTAATGCAAGGTTCTGGAGTCATCAAAATCATCATAAATTTGGCAGAGTCTTGGTAAAGTAACAATCACTTACACAGAAAGATGTATATGGACAACACACATGGTGTCGGGGCTAGTACTACCCTGATTTCCTTATCTTTCTATGCTCATTACTCAGCCAGTATACATTTTCTTCCAAAATTGTTTGGCACATGACATTTATTTGTAATCTTGAACATTCAGTGCAAGTTTCGTTAGATTCTGTCAGAATTAATTTTCTTTTTTCTACAGAACTCAAGTTTATCTTTAACTGTACATTTGTTTGATTTCTTTCAATTTTGAACACCTCCCTGTTTCAAATACCATGTAGATGTACATGGAAACCACTTTTAAGTTTTAAGATGCGTAGATCCTAGTCCTCCCAACATTTAGTGTACATGTGCATGAAACTTGTTTATTTGAAAATGTTCAGCTCTCTTACATGTAAGGCATCATGTATCCATTTTTGTCAAAGATCAAGTTCATCATCTGTTACTCAATGCAACTCCTTTACCACTCAAGCCTCCTAATTGAACATGTGACCTTGGCATTGGTACTTAACAGACCCTGGAAAGAGTGCATCTCTCTCTCATTCCGTCTTCTCATCCCCCCTCTCTCCCCCCATCTCTCTCTCTCTCTCTCTCTCTCTCTCTCTCTCTCTCTCTCTTTCTATTTCTCCAGGGTCAGACACTCAACAACTAAATACTTTTTCATAGATTTCTGTTACTTTTGCAAAAATGACATCTCTCTCTTCCAGTTCAGTACATTTGCAAGCCCACATGAAGGCCTACTCCTTATTTCTGTGTGTACATTATAATATGTGTTCATGTATGTGTGTCTTCCGCTCTCCCCTCTACCTTCTCTCTCTCTCTCTCTCTACCTGCTCCTCTCGCTCTCTCTTTCTCTCTGTCTCTCTCTACCTACCTACCTGTTCGTCTCCCTATTCCCCTCTCTCTCGTTCTGTCTCTCTGTCACTCTCGTTCTCTACCTCTTCCCCCTCTTTCTCTCTCACTCTCTCTCTCTCTCTCTTTACCTCTCCCCCTCTCTCTCCTTCTCCCATCCCTTCTCCCTCTCACTCTGTCTCTCTCCAAAGTACACAAACAACACAATCTTGCCCCGATCTAGATAAATCTTAATAGAATCCATCATTCCGCTCCATTTATTTGAAGAGCCGAGAGCTCTTTCCAACTACAAAAAGCTTCTGTTTGCGCAAGACATTAGCGATTGTCGCATATCCAATGCACTTGGGAAATCTAACGGTTCAATTCATCACACACAGACTTCAACCAGTCATCAAAGGCCCCTTTTTCCCTTCCTTTCGCACTCATGTTTAGATTGAAAAAATGTCCACAAATTTTGTTTTGTAAGGGTGAAAATGATCTAGGCCTTCCGATACTGCTTTCAAACTGGCTTCTATCGGAGGCACACCGATGAAAATACCGATTGAATTTTCCTTAAAATGTAAACAAAGGTGAAACTGCCGTTTTCCCCCTGTCGCTTTCATACTGCCTGTGAAATTCACTCGCTTTGGCGAGCCCATGCCGGAAGTGAAGAATTATTACATAATTATTAAGCCCACCCCCCCCCCCCCCCACATCTAGCTGGCATGCAGCATGTTCAACAAAAAGTCAACAAACACAGCTGGTTACGGTAAAGTGCACGTACACTGCAACATTAGACCATTTTAATCGCCGTTTTAAATCGCTGTTTTCTCCCAAACGCTTTCACAGTGGCTGTTTCATCGGTGTCACACCGACAGAATGAGAATTCAATCGCCTATTTCTCATCCTTTCATCGGCTATTTAATCGCCTTTTTCTCCTCTGTACATTCATACTGGCCGTTTCATCGGAAGTGTCCAGATGCATCCGATGTAAATCAGGCCAGTTAGAAAGGGGTACGAGTCACATTTGTCGCTCCTGCAAACTAATGTAAATCCATTGAATGAATTGGAGTACAGCAGTTACGTCACTGAGCCTTTACAATAGACATATACAAGGAGGAAATCACCACAAGTCATAAGAATATGAGAATACTCCTGAGCCGTTAGGTCTCCAAACATATACTGTAGGTAAATTTGAAGGAGTCACTTATTGAATTTTTAATGTTTGTTTAATTGTTTGCTTAGTAAACTCTGATATATTCTTCCAAATATGACTAAAAATAAGAAGGCTCACAAATTATTTCTTCCCATCATTATCAGAGCTCATGGTTTAATAGTTTGAATCTTAATTAGATCCGGTCTTGCAATTTAACGGGTCATTTAGCTAATAAATCAATCAATTTATTTGAAGGTAAAGGGCCACTTAATTCACAACGGAGAATGAGATTGTTAAAACAGTCATTCAAAATCGAGAAGCACACATAATGACCACATACACTCCAGACACGATCGCCAAGACTTTCAAGAAATAAAATCAAGGGTGATTTCAATACCATATTGTTTTCCCACAGAAATCATGTTCATATTGCGTAATAAGTCATTGTCATGTTTGTACATTTCAATAGGTGACACACATGGCTATTCAAATTTGCTTTTAATAGGGTGATTTTTTTTAAGTAGTTACTTTTGTGTTTTTTGTACCAATGTGATACAAAAGACTGTCTTTATATACATTGCATTTAATTCTACAGTTAACAACTAAATTATTCATACCCTTACCAATTTGTTTTGTAATTTATCTAAGTATGTGAAAAACCGATTTGTTCTGATTAACGTTTCTTAAGAATGTGACATATTAAAGCCTACATTATATGAAAGTATTCAACAAGTTCATTTTCTATTCTTGAATAAATTAGTTGTTAACTGTATATTCGCTACATATGACATTTTGCAGTATTTGTTGTACATCTTTCGGTCTTGTTCATACTCGTAAGCAGACTTATTTCATAAAACTTTGTAAGTTTCATGTCTAAAAGTTGTAAGTTTCGTGTCTAAACTGTGTAAGTTTCGTGTCTAAAACGGTATAAGTTTCTTGTCTAAACGGTGTAAGTTTCGTGTCTAAACTTTGTAAGTTTCGTGTCTAAACGGTGTAAGTTTCGTGTCTAAACGTTGTAAGTTTCATGTCTTTATGTTGTAAGTGTCATGTCTAGACATTGTGGCCCGAATTCACAAAGCAAGGTTTGAGCTCAGACCAAGGTTTATGTGCGTCATATGACGCGTTTCAGGTTTGAGTTCAGACCTTGGTCTGAAATGCATTTCACAAAGCCGGTTTGTCCTCAGACCAAGGTTTATGTACGTCATATGACGCGTTTCAGGTTTGAGTTCAGACCTTGGTCTGAAATTACATTTCACAAAGCAAGGTTTGTCCTCAGACCAGGTTTATGTACGTCATCAGACCCAAAATTTACAGACTGCTCAGATAGGAGGTTTGTAATTTCTCAAACCTGGTTTGAGAGCTATCAACCAATCAGGATGCAGCACTGGGTGGAGATAATTTATGCTCGATTGATTTTATCCAAATAATTCACCGCCAAAACAATCTGCGATAGTATCTGGTCAGCCCGATTTTAGTGCCATTGAAATCTCTCAATCTCTCGATCCTTTCCTTAAAATCGTAAGTATAAAACCTGTACATGTAGTCAAATTCATACTCTTCACGTTACTGACATTTCACTATTTGATATGCTTTATAACTTTCCATTTTCCATGAAATGTTCGATGTTTTCATATCCGACGGCCTCTCAATTCCAGAGTTCAGGGACTGAGTCTGACGGAGCTCGAGTCCAACGCCCAAGGCGGCGGTGGAGCTCGCGCGCAGCCTCTGACCCTGGGCTGGAGTTGGGCCTAGCCGGGCCGGGCCTACAGTAGATATCTGAGTATGACTGTCATGTTTAATTTTGTCTTGTTGTCAGCAATGCCATGACACATGCCAATTAGACTAGGCCTAGACCTATTCATGATAATGATAATAATACCAGGCTCTAGCCTAGGCCTGGCAATGATGTCCATCACTTGACTTGGACACTGGTCTAGTGGTACCTAAATAATAGAAATTGAAGTGGCATCAGCAATGCCAATGTTCCCCAAAATGAATCACACTGACAAGCATAGACCAAAAGCTTCAGTCTCTCTACTATATTGCCGGTTGTTCACTGAGACTACGTCTGGCTCCACTAGACCTCCGATTATAGAATGTCAACAAATGTCAGTTTTATTATTTTTATTAAAGAAATGACCCATATCAGACGGTTATTTCTGTTTATGAGTCATGACAAGCAAAGCTTTTATTAAATTTAGATCTGGTTCTAATTGTCTTAATTAACTGGCTTAGTCCCCAGAGCCAGGATCACCCACAAAGTCACAAGCACAAGTAACATTTCTTTATTTTAAAAACATTGTTTGAACATTTGTTTCATTTTATCTTCACTCCAGCTCCAGTAAAGATGGTAGAAATGCAGCTGATTCAGCATAATGAGCTGGTGTACCTGGAGGAGGAGCTGGAGCAATATATAGCAGCACAACCGGGCAGAGGCCTCTGAGATTGGGAAAACCCGCTGGATGATGAGCCTTTTGTTTTAGATTGAGGTACTTTGAATTCAAATTCTGTATTGGGAAAGTTGGCGAAAACATGGCCAAACTACTTGATGAATATTGTTAACATAGACTAGCTATAAAAAAGGGCTTCTGTTGTAAAATCCAACCCTAGCGTCGTTATTAAAATCCAGAAATGTTTCAATTCATGTTGACCGCCTAAATTCACTGTTCGTTTGCCCCGCTCCGCTGGTCTGCCTACGACCGTGCAAGTCCCTAAAGCCATGCACATGTGTGTTTACATAAATTTATTCAATTTCTAAGCATTTTCTGTCATATTCCATACATTGGAAGATTAGTTATGATATTTATTCTTTTACATGGTAGGTGATGAAAGCATTAATTTTCATAATGTGTGTGGGGCATTTCCCAATACTGTTATTTGGCTTTAATACATGAGAAAATTATTCAGATT